>MUZH01003449.1:0-14362 GCA_003012965.1 Juglanconis oblonga
GGGGGAAGTTAGGTGGGCGAGGGGGAGGGGCCCACTGCGAGCCGGCATTTTGCCAGGGGTTGCCCCTCACTCCAGAGGCATACGAGGTTCGGTTTTGGCGGGCGTAGTCGGCATCATACTTGCGCTTCTTATCAGGATCAGTGAGCACATCGTGGGCATGGTTGATGATGCTGAATGCCTCATTGGAGCCTCCGGGACGATCAGGGTGCTTCTTGAGAGCTATATGACAGTGATCATTAGCTTGTGACCCGGTGATGGCAGTACCCAAAGTAAATCAACATACAAAGCTTCTTGTACTGCTTCTTGATGAGCCCCTGGTCGTGGGTAGGACCTGGGAGCTCAAGATCCGCGTACAAGTCGCGTTTGTCCTTCTCCATCGTGTCACAGGGTCAAGGCAGATTGCCCAAACTGTGTATCAGACAGTGCGAGACAGGTGTGAAAAAAGTCGCGGGACACAAGTCGTCTAGGTGAGCATCCACTGCATCGGTAGAGGCTGGTTGATGGATCTGAGATGGAGCGTGGTGACTGTAATGTTAAGCTGGCTCTCTGGTGTGAGTAGAGCAGAAGGGCCTGTCGTCTTGTGTCCTCGAAGTAACCTGGAGGTCGGCAGGAGGGAGGAGGACCTGCTGTCTTGGGTACTCCAAATCGCCTGGAGGTCGCGGGAAGGAGGTGGGGATTGAGAGTTTGTCTGGAGAGAGATGTGAGGGTAGGTCAGTGGGGCCATCCTCTTCTGCGTGGACAGTTGCCTGTGGTGGAGGAGGTCTAATGCTGCACTTACCAAAATTCTGAGGATTCCCAGCTCTGAGGGAGCACAAGCTGGTGCGTGCCAGAACGAGACAAGAGACAAGAGGAGCCCAGCGACACTGGCGATGCCCCGACAACGTACAGTATCGTTCAACAAGAAGAATTCCAAACTCCAAAGACGAAGAAGAAATCAAGTGATAACGTTGGAAGTCGTGCGCTGTGCCGTGTACGGTGTACACAGTGGTGGTCAGTGAAGTTCGGATCGGTCAAGGAGTGAATGGTATGACGGGCTGTGACCAGATCAGACGACAAGGCAAGTGTGAAAAACAGGCAGAAACCCAAGCCCAATGCTACAAGGAATGATAAACTGGAGCACTGGCTTGGATTGCCTGTGCAGGAAGGGCAGAAGACTCCAAGGGCGCTGTGGTGGTATCACGTTTGTTCGCCGTGTCGTCAGTCATGAAGTTGACGTTGGAGGTTGGAGGTTGCACCTTAGGTCACTTCCGCCGTTGCACGTCCACACAATGTTTAGCGGGCCAGTGGCCAGTGGGGCTTGGAGTCTCCCCCCACATCCAGGGTCCTGGGTCGATACCGCGGTACTTGTTGACTGAAATCTACAAATGACGTACTCCCAGTGCAGGCAACCCTGGCCCGCATGGAGTTGCTCCCCACAAGGCTGAAGGCTTTATACATACCTAAGTCCCCTACTGTTCCTCCTTAGGTATCAAAAGATTCAAGACCCACCTCCGCTCTTTTAATGTTCGCTCAGGGAAGACGATGCCGGACAGCAGAATAGAGAGAGTTTGGTGGCTTCCCTCCCAATAGCATTTTCAAGCGCGGGAAAATAAAATAAATACGAGTCCCGATAATAACCGACACGATTCAGTAATGATCAGCCTTGTGAGAGGTGGCCTCCCAGGACACAGCCACTCCCTGTGTGCGTGGTCTCATCAGTTGACACTTGCAAAGCCTTGGTCCCCATCATCATAAGCTCCGATCCCCAGGCCTCTCACTGACACCTGAAAAATATTTCAAGGATAAAATGTGTATTTCGTTTCCTGAACTCCGACTATAACAGTACACGCGATCATGATGTATTTACTTTCGCAATGCAATAGCCCAGTACCGTCCGTATTATCCATGCCTCAGGTGCCCTCTGCAAGGCCGTCCGAAAACTCCATATGATAGATCAAGACCATCGTCCCAAAACTCGTACAGCCTTTCAACACCCAAGCTATGCTCAAACAGAATGCCATCATGATCTAAGACTATCGACAGGCCGACATACCATACCAAGCAATCATGTCATATCTCTGCTGAGTTCGTAAGACCACCCTCCGTCACGTCGCATCTTCTCACGCGCCGCCATGTCCTTGCGAATCTCGTCCTCCGTCAGTCGATCCGTTCCGCCCCAGTTGGCGCTGCTCCCTCGCGCCCGGAACTTGTTCCACCTGTCCTTGTTCTTGAAGACCTCTTCCAGCTTGAGTGGCGCCGGCGGTCCGAACACCTGAAGAGGATCGAGCGTCTCTTGCTTCATAAGCTCACGCCGAAGCTCAGGTGTATCCACCCACGATGCCACGCCCAGTCCTTTGGCTTCGCCTTCATCATCATCCTCATCGTCCGTCTGGATCTCAGGCAGCTCGATATTCTCGCCATTTTGGAAACGCGGAGACGATCGTTTCGCCGATTTAGCAGCTGATTTGACGGCCGCAACTCCAGCCGGTCTAGCTGGTGTCTTGTGCGAGGACGGACCAGCACCATGTTGACTGGATGCGAATGGAATATTGCCCTTGGAGACCTGTGCCATATCCAGAGGGTGTCCGCTCTTGCTGTGATGAGGTGCGACTGGTGGTGCTTTGAATATATCCCGCGTCACGCCCTGGGGAGCAGGGACGTATCCGCTCGCAAACAGAGACTTATTTGGTTGATCCTGCACAATCGGTGAGCATGCTGACCCAACAGCAGACATTCCTGGGGGGAGGGGGAACTTACTTTCTTAAAGCCAGCTGAAGGTCGGACCGGCGGACCCTTGATATTCGTTCCATATGACTGGATCTCCATCTCTTCCTCCAAGTCGAATTCATCCGACATGCGCATGCGCTTGACCTCCTTCTGTTGAGCTGGTCCGCTACGGGGACCTGTAAAACGTGAAGCTCCATCTTCCGCACCATCTTGCTGAAGTGGTCTCTTCATAGATATCTTCGAGGAAGTCGACAAAACTGCGTTGACTGGGCGACTGATCTCTTCTTGCGATCGGTGCATCGTAGATTGCCCCAAGCGAGATGGGGGTCTCGACACTGGTGCCTTCTCCCGTACACTGCTGGTACCAGATGGACCGTTAGGTTGTGACCTGGGGGCTGGAGGGGGTGCTTTCGTCTGTTTGGCCCTCTCGATAGCAGCCTGACGGGCGGCAGCCTTCTTTGCTTCTTCCTCGGCTGCAGCTCGCTGCCGTTCCTTCTCTCGTCGCTCTTCCTCCTGCCGTCGTCCCTCCTCACGTTTCCGCTCCATTTCTGCCTTGATGTCCCGCTTCCGCTGAGCCTTCCTCTCCTCTTCCTGTCTTCTCTTCTCTGCAAGCTCAAGCGCCTTAGGGCGCCCTGTTGTTGAGTTGACAGAACTGTTGAGACTTTGCACTGATGACTTTGCCTGTACAGTCTTGCCCTTGGCTTGCTGCTGAGAGCTGTTGAGAGTGTCGTGAAGATTCGATGCCAAAACGCTGTTGGAAGGGTGGAATCCACCATGTTGAGAAGACGTGTTCACACGTATCAAAGTTGGGGCCTGTTTCGGCTTGATGGCAGTATCTCGCGTGGGCTTCGTTGGCCTCTTGATCTCGCGGTTCTTCAATGTCTGACCGGGCGTCGTTGTCGGGCGAGGAATAGAAGGAGGGGGCTTATTGGAGGGCGCGTCAGCCATTTCGACATCCTGGTACGCAGCTTTATGCTCAGCCGTCTCTGGTGCGTCTCTGCCTTCGACCTCGGCTTCAGCTTGAGCCTGTGCTTTACGTGGGCTTGTTCGTGTCGACTTCGGCGCGTCTTTTGGAGCCGGAGTTCGTGCGTTTCTCTCCTGCTCTTTCTGTGCCATTGCCTGCTTCTCCGCGGCAATCTTCTCCTGCTTTTCCTTGCTGAAAACGCGCGCCTTTTCTCGCTCCAGTTCCCGAGCTTTCTCCAGCTTTTCCAGTTGATCGGCAAGATGCTTCCCTTCCCTTCCCTCCTTTTCCTTTTGCTTCTGGTCCCTCCTGTCACGCTCAGCAGACGCGCGAGTCTTGCGGCTGTCAGACTTCACCGGACTCGAGGAGCTGGGTGCAGTTTGAGAGTCTGATGACACGTGCTTGGACAGGTCCGGATAGAGCGGCTGCTCCTCCTTCTCCGGTACCAAAGACTCGGTAGATTTGGTGCTTTGCTTGTGCAACTTTGCAACAGACGGCGAGTTCCGAATTGACGCCTTACCCTCTGCACTGAGAGCAGCGCTGCTTACCAAAAGACCCTTTGAACCTTTCAAGATCGATGAAAACTTGTTCTTGACCTGCTTCAACGCATTATGCCTGGTAGGGCTTTCGCGAATACTCCTGGTCGGAGATTTTGAGGGCTCGGCCATTTCAACCTCCTGGTCGCTCTCCGTCACGGGATTGGACACCGACACAGCCTTGCGAACGACATCCTGCCCTGGAGTCCTGCCAAAGATGTTGTGACGCAGATCAGGCACTGAGACGGATTTGCCATGGCCCGAGACCGGATTGCCCGAGTGAGGTACGGCAGATTTCTGAGGCGAGCACAGGGGAGACTCGGGCTGGGACTCCTGCAACTCATCTCGATGCAGGTCGAAGTCAACGTTACCAACAGTCCTCTTTCCATGAAGTCCCTCCATGATATCGGCAGAATGACTCTTCTCGAGGCCTGGACGGGGACTCGAGTTAATCACCAGTTTTTTGGTCGTGGTCGGTGGAGCGATCCAGTCGTCTTCGTCATCCTCAGGGAATGCACCTGGTGTTCTTGACATTTGTTGATGTCTGGGCGGCGATCGTGGCATCTCTTCTGCAGTTGCATGCGCATGTTGTAGGACCTGGGAGTGAGCGGCAAACAATGACTGCTGAGCGCCAGCGAGATTATGGATCGACTTCGACGGCCTCGTGCCACTTGTCTGCGTCTTGCCAAGCATGCTGATCTGGTCTTGCAGGCGCTGTGTATACGATTTGCTGTGAGCAGCAAACACGCTGTCCTTCCTCTCGGCAAGCTCTGTAGCGTCATCTTCATCAACATCCATGGCATCGTCATCGTCCTCCAGCTCGTCTTGCCGCACGCCAAGGCTCTTGCCTCCGGTCTGTCGCGGGTAGTAGCTTGTACGAGTCTGATCAATATGGCTAGTCCTGGACATGCGCGCCCCGAGACTCTTGTTAGAAGTCAAAGGTTCGCGAGCGGGCAGCGACGCGAAGTTAAGGCTGCTCTTGCGCACAAGGGGGCGGATGGGACTCGAGCCGTCGGACGGCGAGCGTGTCACGTCCGCACCATCGTCATCGACAGGTGTCCTCTCGGCAACTAGTTCAGCAATGACGTTCTGGTCGACGACAGGTATATCCATGTGTTCCGGTTGTGCGGGTGGTGGCGAGGGTTTTGCTGGCGACTCCTCAGGGGTTTCATTGCCCAATAACTGGACTGGTGATGAGGCTGAGACAAGTGCATTCTCCAAATCCTTGTCATCTTCTGGCACTGGCGAAGTAGCAGTCGCTATCCTGGTCTGCTCCTCTTTTTCTGAGTGGAGGGTCTCTTCGAATGAACTCGTGGCCAAGGCCGGTTTTTCCTGAGGCATTGTCTCTGCTGCTGAGGGAACCAAGGACTGTTGTAGCTTGTGACTCGTTGGCTGTGCTGGCTCGGCGTCTTCCATTACTTCATCCAGATCCGTTGCAATATCCTGACTCTGGCTCCCATAATAACCGGAGTCAGCCAGCATCACCGGATCCTGCGGCGCATGTTTGGAAGGGACATGTTTGCGCGCCAACGAGGCGGGCTTCGCCGGGCTGCCCGCGTTGTCCTCGGCGATTTTGAAATTATTGGTTGTAGCAGGATGCGAGTTGGGTATTGTGAAAGGATTAGGAGCGCCCTTGGGTGTTGCGGAAAAGATGTCAGACAAGGGCTATCACTCGGATTAGTTTGGACGGCAGGCAGGGTTGTGATGCCGCAAGGGGGAAGACTCACCACTCGGTTTTCAATATTGTTCAGCCTGCGCGCGGTGCGCGGGGTCTTTCCACGGAGCTTTCCTGGTGTCTTGAATATGTCGGCGACGTTGCTAGAGCTCTGTCAGCGGCGGAACAGCATATTTGACGCGTCCGACACGTACATCTGGTTCTCGGAGAAGATCTCGGCCATGTGCTCGTTGAGCCATTCCACCTCGTTTCTTGCCGAGTAGCTAAATTCTTCAATCTCAGATTGGGCGATTTGAAGAGCAGAGATTCTCTCTTCGGCGCACCACGCCGCGGCGCCGACGGCAGGTCGCTTCGCTGGACGCGTCGCCATGATGCCGCGCGAGGTCGGTCCGTACGACGATGCAGGTCAACGCAAGAGGAAAAAGAGAGTAATTGGGACAGATGTTTTTGTCAGGAAAAATCGAGCATGCCTGGGCGCGTAGAATGCTGGTTCGAGAAAGGCTGAAATGGTGATCGAGGGTCGTTGAATGTTGGCAGACACGACTTCAATTGCGATGGGTGACAGAGCTTGGAAGAGGGAGTTGCAGTGTGTGCAAGGTCGCAGCTTACCAGTTTTGGCCGGGAGTAAACAAAGCAAGTGTATACCAAGCGTTGATTGGCTGAGGCATGGGCCGTGTCGAGTCCGCCGTCCCCTCCGTTCAGGCGGACCCGGTGCACAGACCAAGAATCGGGGCGGGAATCAGCACCGGCCGAATGTCTTCCACCACCAAGCCTCGCAAGGGTACCATATGGACTTTGTCACGATTTTTTTTTTTTAATTTAAATATATGCTCCTATACTGAATCGTTTTCAATTTGATTAGTCGTGAAACTGCATGTTGGCAAAGGTAACAGCGTACTATTTTCCACGGAGGCGAGATTCTTACCCTTCCGCCCTCCGCCGAGTCAGGTTCCCCTTAGGATACATAGTAGAGTATGATGACCTTCCATAATCTATTGGTATATTAGACCCCCTAGCATTCCCTCATTTGGACTTGGCCTTTGCCGAGAAGCTGTGGATGTCGGTATGAGTTTCAGAGGAAGTATGGATTGATCTTTGGCTCAACTGGATGCACCTGCCAAGAACAACCCATCGTCCAGAAGACCTCGAAGGTACCTACTGGTATAGAACGGAAATTGGATATTGCTGTGGAAGATATCCATCTGCTCTCTCAAAGACCCTCGATCGTGCCCCACGTTTCTCTTCTTGAGACCAGATAGCTAGCCATGAGACCACTCAATTCCAGCTTTGCCCGGGGCACCTTCAGACCCCAAGCACGAGATAGAAAACGAAAATCCTGCCTTGGCCCAAACTCCAGATTGGGCCTCAGTACCCTAGCGTGCCTATGCATCGTTACATCAAATGCAGATTGAAGCAGTAGGGGTTGGTCCCCGACACTACAGGTGATAGGGGGGGTCTTTGTCCTGTCTACCTCGTCACAGTGGATGCAATGTTCGGAATCATGTGAGCAAAAGTCAAGAGGCCTCATTGGATGCTTGGGCATCCTTCAATGGTAGAGGAGCAAGCACGTATGCATTGGCGCTCTGCCCACACCCGCCGCATATTCAACTTGGCCTGAGCACTTACACAGACGGGATGGAGGACACCAGAGAAGCCTCATCCTTCGACGGACGATCCATATGCCCTTTGTATACCAGATGATGTTGATATTATACCAACTTCGTCGGTATCTCCGGCTGTCTGCCCTGATGTTTCGCAACCGTTACCACGACTAGAATCAATCAATTGTAGGATATATTTGGTTGAAACTCCGATGATTTCCCCCCATTATTTAAGTTTGTTCACCTTTTTGGATGATGACTGGTTCAGACTGCGCATGTCTGCAGCAGTAAGCACTCGCAGGCGGGCGAATGATGAGCTGCGGACTCACATACCAGCTGACGGCCTGGCGAATCATGCCCTGACAGAGACCGCGGACGCAAAGTCATCACGTTGTCTCGCGATGTGTCATGTCGAGATTGGACAGACAGTTGACGCAGAGCAGCCACACTGATGCCTGGTCACAGGCGGTGCAAGGATCAGCTGTGCGATATCAAAGGTGTTGATTGGAAAGCTACTTTGTAGATGTCGTGGAAGGAGCCGTCTTTTGCATTCGATGACCCGGCCCGGTTGACATGCCTCACTCTCGCGCTGACACTCTGGGCGCACTAAATTGCAACAGGCAGGACGGTCCGCTTTGCAGACCGCCATCTTGCGACTTGCAGGAGGGATCTAGAAGCAATCCCTGAGGGTGGTGCCCTCCATGCGCGCACTGCAAGTGGGCCGTTCAGGGTGCTGATGATCTCGGGAAGCCGAGAGATGGATGGTGCCGAGCCGAGTGCCTTGGTGGCACAGGCTGGGCCAACCACCCCTGAAGGTTCAGAGAAGTCCTTCTGGTGTCAAGACAGACGTCGGGACGTTGCAGCAGAATGTCAGGTAAGCGCTCGCTGGCACGATATTATGGACGGTCCCGGCCCGACCTTGCGCTGTTTCATGCAGGTTGCCGATCTCGAGAGTTGCCCGTTCGTGCCGATGCCGGTCTTGCGGTCAGGAAATGTCGTCCCGAAGGCTGGTATGATTCAGCGCGACGGTGTACTAGCGTCAGGGCAGAACGAATCAAAGCACTTTGACCCATGTCCACTACGACGACACACTCCTGTTCTAAGCCCCTTGGCACCACGATGCTGAACTCCTGTCCACTTTCTGAGCACGAGAGCTCAGTGAACCTGAGGCCAGGGATGCCTAGATAGCGTGCCGACAAGACGCCGATGCTCCCACCGAATCGTCGAGCTTTGTATATAGGTAAGCCTGAAAGTGGTGGGTTCCAGCCTTTCTCGTTGTTGCTGGTTTGACACACTGCTTCTTCCCCTTCTCAATCTATCTTTTCCCCCGACACTTGCACAAGTTTGCAGGAAACTTCATGATGGCCGTGTCAAATGACACTAATGGAGTCCAAAAGACAAACGGCGTCCAGAAGTCTGCCGTGCTCCATCGTCATCTTCACCATGAGTTCCTCGAAGTGGCTCGGGGCGAGGGCAACTATCTCATCCTGAAAGATGGTCGTAGAATATTTGACGCTTCAGGCGGTGCGGCTGTCGCATGTGTTGGTGTGAGCTGTCCCCGGTTTTTCTCTCTCTGGAACTTGCAACCTTTCATTTCTCCTTTGGCCTTGAGCATGATATTGAGGTCGGAGTACAGCATGGCAATGCCCAGGTCAATATGGCTATGATCGACCAGATCAGTAAGGTGAGCTACTGCGCCTCGACCTTCTTCAAGACAACCGTGGTGGAAGAGGCTGCGAAGCTCTTGGTCGACAGTACTGATGGCCACATGACGAGAGCATATATTGTGAACTCAGGTCAGTCAGTCGTACTATATCCCTGAGGAACCAATAGCTGACTGCCGGCAGGATCCGAGGCAATGGAGGCAGCCATGAAGCTGGCACGCCAGTACTTCTTGGAAAAGCAGAACCCTGAGCCCAAGAGAGCACGGTTCATATCTAGGAACCAGTCATATCATGGAACAACTCTAGGTTCCTTGGCCATGGGCGGCCACGTGGTTCGTCGAGCCAAGTTCGAACCCATGCTCATCGACACCGTCTCAAAAGTGTCCCCTTGTTTCTCGTACCGTGGCAAGAACGAGGGCGAGACCGACGAGGCGTATGTCCAGAGACTCGCCATCGAGCTTGATAATGAGTTTCAACGGGTCGGTCCTGATTCTGTTTGTGCTTTCGTTGCCGAACCGGTTGTCGGTGCTGCTTTGGGATGTGTGCCAGCTGTCTCCGGATACTTCAAGGCCATGCAGTTCGTCTGCCAAAAGTACGGTGCTCTCCTGATTCTTGACGAAGTCATGTGTGGTATAGGTCGAACGGGCCGATTCCATGCCTGGCAACAGGAAGGAATCGTCCCGGATATCCAGACTGTCGGGAAGGGTCTTGGAGGAGGTTACCAGCCCGTGGCCGGAGTTCTCATCCACAAGGACATCGTCGACACTCTTGAGAGGGGCACAGCGTAGGTGAACCACCTGTTCAATCTAAGAGTGTTGTTGGTGACTTTGTATTGCAGGGCTTTCATGCACGGTCATACGTACCAAGCACATGCTGTGGGCTGTGCCGCGGTAGTTGCCGTGCAGAAGATTATCCAAGAAAATCATCTCATCTCCAATATTCAAACCATGGGCAAACTTCTCGAAAAGAGGCTTCGGGAGACCATTGGTGAGCATCCCAACGTTGGCGACATCAGGGGACGCGGATTGTTCTGGGGCATCGAGTTTGTCCAGGACAAGCCGACGAAAACACCTTTTCCAACAACCGCCAGCGTGGCGATGAAGCTCAATGAGCTCGGATTGACTGAGAACTATTCAATCGTGGTATATCCGGGAAGTGGCACAGTCGATGGTACAGTCGGAGACCACATCATTCTCGCACCACCATACACAGTGACGGCTGAGGATATTGAGTATATCGTTCGGACGGTGTCAAGACTGATCGAGGAATTCTTTTCTGCGCCGGTTACAAGTGGGGACGCTAGCTAAACAAGGGCAACATCACGGTATCTAGGGCGAGGGGGTTCGTGTTGGTGTTGACCACGGAACGAGGTGGAATGCGGAAGTGACAGGAAGAGAAATCATTCGGGTCATGTTCAAAGGAATGGCCGAGGTCGTGTCTCCTAGTTGAGGTAACTCCCACTGAGCTCGGCCCGCAATTATTTTGATAGGCTCAATCACGAGCATTGTTTCTTTCCAGGACTGCAGGTTCAATCCCGGAACGAGACCCAACTCTCGTGCCATAGTGCCCATGGTCCTGGCTGAGTCCCAAGGCGGAAGGATTGCAGAAGAGTAACAATTCGTCTTTGGATTGGAACTTTGCTCTGCTCTGAGGAGATTGCATGTCAACTACGGAGCACGCAGTATGTTCCCAACAACTCGTGCCATTTCGGCAGATCCGTCTTGGTGAGCCTTTTTCTACTCCCAGTGCAACTCTTGGCTTCTCGGCGTGGGCCAAGGCCTTCATTCGCGTCAAGAAAGATATCTCCTCCACACTCTACTCAACTTCTTCAAGGTCCATGGTCGCCCAGACATGATTGTGTTACACACAGTCCTCGTTGGGGCACACAACTTGCGACGCAGGACCAATGTTGTCAGCCCTTGCAAGCCCCGAGCCCTGAGTGGATTCAAAACGCCGAGACTGTTCAAGCCGTGACAGTAATGGCACCTCGCAATCACCAGTATAATCCTTGTTGGCGGCCCTGCTCTCGTACCATTACGGCCGTCAATCTGCCTATGACGGTTCTTTAGTCCTCAGCTTGTCCTCCCGACGTCTTTGAAACCGAGTGGATGGGATTCATGCGGAGAAATCGAACAGTCTTGAGCTATGCATTGATCCACTGCAATGTTCTGAGACCAAGATGGGAAGTTGGCCGTCGCGCAAGAGAATAGGACCCTGAACTTGGGTAGGCTGAAGGCAGGCGCCAACGCACATACCGAGGAAAGTGGGATGTAATTGTCGCGTCTTGCGTCCTGACATTAATGTATGAGACTTCGGCAGGCGCGTGCCTCCAGCTACATTGATTTAAGATCAGCCGTCAAGTGTGGTGGATGAGGTGGATGAGGCTCTTTCCGGCAGCAGGTCCGGCGCTTACGTCACCCCCTTACCCCTGAATCTTTTCCCCAGACGCAGGGTCCACTCGCTGGGACGTGAGCTGGTCGTCGTCCCACCTCGTCCTGCAACGTTGGAGCCCGGGCCTCGGGAGTTTGTTCGTCTCACCGTCGCAGATCCAAGGCGCCGTCCTGACTCCATCCCATTCGACATTCACATGAGATAAAACTTCACTCGCCAGTGCCTGTGCTTATCACGACGTGTTCTGCATCGGCCTCCCCATCGTCTGTCCTCGAGCGTCGGGCCAGATACCCTGCGTCATGGCTGTCCGCAATACCAATAGTCGGCAGGCCGCCGAGGAGGAGGCCGAAGTCGACGTGCTCAAATCACATCTGGAGACGAGGGCCCAGATGACCAAGAAGATCGATGCAAATCGTGCCAAGGTCGAGGATGCTGGGAAGAAGCTTGACTTAACAGTCGCCTCCCTTGGTGGAGAGACCAAGAAGCTGCAGGATTTGCTCAAGAGTACGTGGTTGTGCTCGTCCGAGGCCCCTGATTTACCAGATAGGGGTGGCATCGTAGGCTGACACCTCTTCATGCAGACATCAGGGCTGCGCTCGGTGCCCTTGATAAACTGAACAAACAGGCCGAGAGCAAGAACGACGAGGAGAGCACCATCCGCATGGGACCGGAGAAGGCGGGCTTGACCAACTACATCAGCTCCCTAAAACGACTGAGGAAGACCCTTGCGTCCATGAAGTCCTCGAACCTGCGATCCACACAAGACACGGTAGCAGACCTACAGAGGCTGATCAAGTCGGGTAACACTCAGCTCGAGGCTTACTTCGACAAGCTACTTCGAAGCGATACACCGCGGTCCATCGAACCACTGCACTACACGACCAAGAACGAACCGTTCCCTGTCCTCTCCGAAGACAAGAACTCGAAACTAGGCGTACTGAATGAGTACATCTCCGATGCACATAAGGAAAGCGGTCTTGGTGACGAATCGCCAGCGGCTAAGATCTATGCCGAGGTTCGAGGACCATACCTCCAGTTCACTTTGGCGAATTTGGCATCCGCCAGCATCAACATGGCGAAGAAGAAAGACCCAACAATCATATATAGGACGGGCATGAGCGGGATCGGCATGTATGCCCAGGCGATGGAAGGCCTGTTCCGGTCCGAGTATGAGAGCATATGTCGAGTGTTCACACGCGCGGACTGGGGACGGATATTCTTATCGACCACTACGGGCGCCATCACCGAACTTGCCAGGGTCTTGCGAGAGCTCAACATACACGTCAAGCAGCATCTGGCCACCGACTGCTTCCTGGCCTTCGAGACTGTGGAAGTCATCACAACCCTTGCCGACAACCTGGATCAAGCAACCGGTGAACTCAAAGGGGCACTTACCGCCGCACTCAAACCCATTAAGGAAACGGCCAAGTCCTCTCTGGCTGAGCTGTTGGAAACGTTGAAGCAGAGGATCAGCGGCCTGCAGGCCCTACCCCCGGATGGAGCGCCCATACCCGTCGTGGGGGAGGCCATACGAAGCTTGCAGGGCATGGTGGCCTTCCTGCGGCCCGTTTCAAGCATCATGGTTTCCCTAGGAGACGGTGGCTGGAAGTCCGTGGCGACAGCTAGAGGGGCTCCGGATACTACTCCGAACCTTTCCTCGTTCGACCTCACTGCAGACGGTAGAGAGATCTTCGCCCATTACTGCACTGACACTGTCGAGGCACTGTTTTCCTCATTGGATAATCGTGCTAGGATGCTATTTGGCAAGAAACCGGTGGTCGGTGTGTTCATGGCAAACAGCATCACGATAGTAGAGCGGATGATTCGCGAGTCAGAACTATGGGCACTCCTGGAGCAACGACTCCCGCCCGTCATCGACGCATGGCGCAAGAAGTCTAAGGGTCTGTACTTGGACATGTGCAAGGACGTATCGGTGCACCTCCTCGACACGATCCATACCTCTCGCGCGCAGCGGCCGACCTCGGGTCAAGGGGCCGTGGACTCGGCGTCGATCATGAAGGGGCTGTCGTCCAAAGATCGCGATAACATCAAGCAGAAGTTTCTGGCGTTCAACGCCAGCTTCGACGAGATGGTCAAGAGTCACAAGTCGTTCAACATGGAGCCTGAGGTGCGGCGCATGTTTGCGCGGGATGTGCAGCAGACCGTCGAGCCGCTGTATAACCGGTTTTTTGACAGGTATCACGAGGTCGACAAGGGCAAGGGGAAGTATGTCAAGTATGACAAGTCGCAGATTGCCAGTGTTTTCCACGGGCTGTATTAGCTATTCTTCTTGCTAGTCTCGTCCCTGTTTCTGAGATACCCTTAACCAAGTTAGTAATATTACCCGCCGTACCGCAACAGAATGAAATGTTCATCGCCTAGTGACCTGATGGGACTCTCGTGTGGGCAAACGTGTCTTGAGTAACATAGCCGGGGAGGCCTAGCCGATGAACAGCTAGAGAGAAACGTCGTACGGCAAGAATACCCGTGCGGGCAATTTTTTCAACACGGCTGCCCACAGCACAGCTGTGGTCAGGTGCTCCTCCAAGGAGGGTTCAACTCTACCCACGGTGCTACTTGGCATGCCGTCAGCTTACTGCCTCCGTGTCCGACCTTTCACTTCTCAGATCTGATACCCATCCCGCCTTTTCGCCCTTGTACGACGCGGTTCCAAAGCGCGACCGCCAGCACCTTGCTAATAAAACCGTGACTAGGTACCTAGGTACTATTACTAGGTCTACGGAGCAGACGTATCCGCGACACGACTTTGAGTCCTCTCACTACCTCCCTTCTGTGTGCCGTCATCATCGCATACGAAAGGATGCGGC
>MUZH01003450.1:0-14389 GCA_003012965.1 Juglanconis oblonga
TAGTATATAAAGCATTATACCTAATGCGTCCCGATATATCGTCTATTATATACTGCTAGCAGAAGGTTAGCTATTTCTTTTATATTAGTAATCCTTAAGGAAAATCCTTATAAATCCCGATCGAAAATATATTCGATAATACTTTGCTCCTTAAGTTCTATTAAAAGCCGATTATTTATTAATATAGTAGTCCGAGATATCTTACTATTTAGTTAGTTACTAAATATAGTTTATAATATATTATATAGCTTAGAAGCGTATCGTTAACTTATTTTTTTCGATAATCTAATTGCATTATATATAAAGAGGATACGGCTTTCTTAGGTATAGAATTCTATTATTTATTATTAAGAAATTATATATCGAATATAATAGGTTGCGTTAATTAAAAAAGTAACCGACTCGATATTATAACCGACTCGATATATAACTATGTTATAGCATTATAATATGCTATTAAGATCCGGATTAAAGGCATAGTATTTTAAAATAATGATATAAATATAATTAAAGAAAACAATATAATAAATATACTAGTAAACCTATATATAGAGAGGGTTTATATTAGCAGATCTGATTAAAGGTATACTTACTAAGTTATAAATAATATTATACTATTTCTTATTATATTTATAAGTATTAATAGTAAGTATTAAATGGCCTTTAGTACGTACGTACTTGTAACAAATATATACCTTCGCCGGGTGGAGACAAATATTGTATTTAGCTCTACCTCGTACGAAGGGGGAGGAGACGAAGTCTCCGATCCTCGTACGAGGCCTAAGTACTTGTTTCAGGCGCATATAACTACGCCTGGTTATAGTCTGCTGGCTATAGTAGCTAACACCGGAGTCTCCAACTATGCCTCGTATATAGCCGCAATACTAGTTATTCCAATAGTAAGGCTATTTAAAGGCAGATATAAACATATACTTATATTAATAACTAAAGAGCTATCTATTAGCTCTATCTAATAGGCACTAATTATATTCTTATATATTTAACTTCTTTAGATAGTATATAATAGATAACCTAAAATATAGACTATGTACTACACCCTAAATAGCTTAGGTAATAATATATTTAATATATCTATTCATCTTATTACATGCTTTATTATATTACCTGCTAAGGTATAGTATTCCTTATATAGTAAATTCCTATCACTGCTTAATACATTAAATATCTTATTATAAATAGCTTAATACTACTTCCGTCTGCTAGCCTATTCCTATATCATGCATTATTTAGATATAATAAATCGGGATAAGCGGATGCGGTATTTAATTCGCTATATAAGTAGTTATTTTTTAAGCTGTTAATATAGCTATAAAAGCTATAATAGTTTCGTTTATATAATAGAGCGATAATCTTAAGTGCTAGGCTTTCGAGCATTCTCTATTATATAAAGCAAACCGTTATAGCTTTTATAGTTATATTAACAGCTTAAAAATAACAACTACTTATATAACAGAGAATAAATGCTCGAAAGCCTAGCACCTAAGATTGTATAGTGCTGTTAATAGTAAGAGAGCAAAATAATAGCTCTTAGACTAGATTAGATACATAATAATAATATTATAAGAGATTTATAAGCTAAACGATGCTAGCTTATAATATTATTATTTGTTATATAAATACGCTCTTTATATAGAACCTAGCAGGTTTTTCTATTACTAGGCACCGGTGCCTCTTTACATAGTGAAATATCTATACTAGACGAATTACTAAATCATGATATTATTATAATAGTAAATTATTCTATTAATCTAATAAGATTAAATCGTGCTAGGCTTTCTATCTTTTATTTATATACTCCATTTTTATTTACATATAAAGACTCTAAAGTAGTTAATATGTCACTTAAGAGGTATATAATAAGGTTATAGTGCTAACTTATTTAGTTCTTTCTATTATATAGACTACTTTAGTACTTATTTCTCTTTCCTTTACCTCTGACTTAGAGTAGTATAATGCGTAGTTTACTCTTACAAACGTTCAGCTTTCTCGTCTTATCTCTACTTATAATCTTTATATGCACCTACTATAAGGTATATTAACTTTAAAGCCATTATAAGTTTCAAATTTGTATTATTTGTTGAATTTTATGGTTTCCGATTATTTCTGAGGCTCTTTATTACGTTGAGATAGAGATGTATAAGGGAGGGCTTAGGAGGCCTAGTCTTAATGCTGGATTTGCATATATATATAGGGGGCATCTTAGCAACTTGCGATTACCAATATTTAAGTCACGGCGTCTATGCAGATCTTTCCAAAGCATGCTGCTACAAGTATCGGGAGGGACATCACTGGCAACATCTACAGGTGACTTATCACAGCGCCTTCAGCGTGATGCTAATGATATGAACAGGGCGGGATTATTGTACACGGTCACCAGATCAGATCTCAAGCTTTTCTATGTAGACTCCAAGGGCTTTAGACAAACCTTGCCATGATTATCAAAAATGCTATTTGAATTTATATTAGAGTTAGGATCGCATGCCACCGACGGACTATATACCTACCCAGTGAGGACAATATGTAGATTTCGTCCAGAGCATTTGAATACGAGAAATGAAGTTAAGCATAGGCTCAGGTCCAAATATAGCTGGTACTTGTGAAAAATTCTATGATACGTTGCTTCTAGTTCGCTGACAGGCGCATGTTGTTGATCCTCTCAACCTTCCTCTTGAACATTTCCCCGTCACCAAGGTCAACCAACCACTTATTCCTGTTTCCTCGGAACAGCTTCAACACGAGCCATAGGGCCAGGAATACCAGTACCTTACGAAAGGAAAACATTAGCATATCTGAAATGATCATGGATGTTGGACATAGTAACGCGGGTAATCCTGCTCACAACTAAGTACGTCGAGAGAAACGAGATGGGGTGGAAACGTTGGGTGAAGGAGGCTCCGGCGGCTCCCAACAGGATGAAGACACAACCCAGCAGGGCCAGTATGGCTGTGAGGGGCTGGCCATGGCTCCGATACGGATAGTTGTGACGGCGGTGTCCATGCCCTCGCAGCAGGTCTGCATGTCCGTGTTCCTCTAGGACATCGCGGTGTCGTTTGAGGCTTAATTTGGTCAGCTCCGTATTTTATTACAGACTCCTTCTCAAGTGACTGCTCCATATTGGACTTACCAAAAATAGAACCTGATGTAGGCCAGGCACGCACACGCCCACACAATCACGATAGCGGTAGATGCCATATTTCCCAAGGTGTCGATAAACTATATACCTCTCCAAGTCAGTTCTTGTCGTCCTTGAGCCGTCTAGTAAAGTGTAACAAGGAAGCGGAATTACCTCTGTAATGCCATCAGAATTGCTGCTTTGCTTGTCTGGCACACTCGCGAGCTGCAAATACGGAACCCAGCCGAACGCAAACGCAGAGAAGATGACCGCGCGGTACGGCACCTGGAACCGCTTGGACGTCTGGCTGAGGTACGCGAGCGACCATATGACCCAGTTGGTCTGGTCGGGCCCGCCCTCCAGCTCGCGCGTCAGGCTGAACAGCGTCCGCGATGCAACGTACAGGTTCGTGTTGGCGCACGTGAGCGCGGTCAGGATTAGGAACGCATTGAAGGCTGTTTCCAGCCCTCGGATCCCGGAGACCTTTGCGATGATCACAAACACGGACGTCGAGTTACTGCTGCTGGCCACCAGGTCCTGCGAAGGGGCCCAGCTGAGACGTGGGAGGGCAGAGTTGTTGTAGCTCACGGCGAACGTAGCGAGGAGACTGCTGAGCGTGTAGAGGAACGCTATGAAGAGGGCCATCCAGCTCGCTGACAGCCGCATGGTGGGGCTGATTAGTCGCCCTGGCTGTGTGTTTCCAGACGGTTTGGCTTCTAGCGATGATGCGGCTACGACTTCGATACCGATATAAGCGTATGTGGCGACGGGTAGACACATGCTGCTCCGGTCAAAACCATGAAACGAATTGTATGTATTGTTGTTTACCACTCATGGTGAAGGAGACTCACAAGAAGGCAGCGGGCCAGCTGTTTGCCACAGTATGATCGTACTGGTTTCTTATATGTGGGGATATCCAACTTCCGGCTGTCACTGGTCAATTTCTGCTACGACACCTATTACCCTGTGAGATGAAGTACATACATCCATCTTTGCTCATTGGTCAGCAAGTTCCTCACGCGAACTCGAGTACGACCGTGGAGGCTCACCACGGGGGATGATTATTCCCACGACGAGGATGATCACTGCCAGAAAACACAGTTTGATGCTTCCTACAATAACCTCAAACGATCCGAACCACTGCATGAGAAGTATCAGGATCAGTCCTATTCAAATGCAGCGAGGAGCTCCAGGTTGAGCTCACCTTGACCTTGATCGAGTTTATACAGATCATACATGTTGGTATCAACGTATATACGACCAAGCTGTCGATAGCGGATCGTCCTGTAACAGTCCCTCCCAGCCAAACATCTAGCTCCGCGGCCAAGGCAGCAATCAATGCGGCGAAGCCGACGGAATAGGCGAACCTTTAGACTGCGTTAGCAATCACGTGAACATCACCCAGGGTTCTATTACCTCACCAGTACGTGATTCCAACAGTGATGCCCAGATCTACATCGACAAACTCGCCAACGTAGATAGAGAGTGCACCGGGAACGGGCCAGATGCACATCATTTCAGTGACGCATTGCATCACAGCCCAGGCCAAGAGGCCGAGGAGGGTGAAGGAAAGGACCACCGCGAGAGGACCGCCGAGCTCAAGGATTTGCCCCCCTCGCCAGTAAAGACCTGTGCCTAGCGTTGCATTGATCGTGATCATCTGCACGAGTGTCAGTTATCGCCCCTTTGCGTTTGGATCAAAACACGGCACGGCGCTCACAAGTATGTGGATACCTCGGAGCTCTCGCTTCACCGTATTTGGAGGCGGTGGAACAGGGATGACGATGATATTAGGCGGACCAACAAGTCTGCCATTGTCACTGTTGATTGAGTTGTCTGTGTCTTCATGGGCGGATTCTTGGTGCGTTTTTGGACCGTTCAACACACTCAGGGGTATATCATTCGGACCTGGTATCGAAGCCATCTGAGACGGCACGAACGTGTAGGTGGGATTGAATCAAAAGAGCTGCACACAAGATTGAATGCCTCGGTAAAGACGCGTGTCGGTGGGTTGGAAGCTTGGAAGTGTGACCAGCGGGCGTTTGATTTTGCGAAAACGAAATGGAGCACCAAACTGCTTGAAAGGTGAGACGAAATGAGAACACAGGACGTACATGAAATTATGGAGCTGATAAAACGAGAAAGAAGGCTCTGCTGTCACTGACAGCCTGTCAGTACCTAAGCAAGTGGAAGAAAGGTACAAAGGGTATAAAGTAGAGCCTGAAAGAAAGACAAGTGCCAGATACCAAGTGCTCCCAGCAATTAGAATATGAATAGCAAGTCTTCGAGACACATGCCTGCAAACTGTGATGTACGGATTGGCTGAAGAATCAAGTGATGTGGAAGCACTTGACGTGGTAACCTCAGCTGTACTTGAGAGTAACTGGTACTTGCCTGCCTGGGAGGTACCTTATCTTGCTCCTTGCTCACCTAATGAAGTGGAAGAAGAAGAGATAGTCACCTAGCCGGTCTGATACGAAGCCATGTACCGATTACCGACACGCAAAGAATCCTTCTGAAACATAATCCCGTCACGACCAGCGGTCACCTGCAACATTAAAAGATGACTCCAACGAGGATGTAGACACTGAAACTCACCAGCAGGTAAACTCGCGGTAGTCTTCCTGCCAGTGCAGCTATCTGGTCATCTAGATTCCGGACCCGGAGTGAGCTTGTAATGTGGCGCGCTGATGATTTCCGCGAAAAGAAGTCCAATATCAAGTCTCGAGAGCTAAAACGATTTTGCCCTGCTTACTACAAAAAGGTACAGTACTTTGGTACTTTGGTTCTTATTGGACTCACATGGAGATGAGCACATGCTAATATTAATTACGCTCAATCATCAGCTTACAGGACGGAGCCCATTGGGTGGCGCCGAGATTCCTTTTTCCACATTGGTGTCTTTGCATCTTCGTGGCTGCGCCTCCAGAAGCATTCCATTATCACCGACCCCCGACGGCGTGGCGAATTCGTACGGACTCTTCCCCTCAACACACATCCAAACACTTCGAACCAAGTCTATGCCCTTTAAATCATGTTGCAGCAAATAAGACAGAACATCGAAGAGCGATACCTAGACATGGAAGATCTCCATGCACTGCTTCGGAGACTCTTTCCACACCAAACCAATTTTTCAATCGAGGTAAATAATCTCCGTCTGTGTCACGGCCTGTGGACGCAACACATTATGGCTGAGAAGCTGGATTTTAGCTGAGAGACGATCAATGGTACTTCACTGCGCCGGTGTTGGTGAACAAGGTACATCCGAACAAGAATATTGAAGAAATGCATGCGTATCAGTTTACTAATACATATGTATACAAACAGAGCGAAATTGAGTAAGATAATCACGGTTTCTTGGATCAAAATGTATACATGACACCTGCTGAATAGCTTCGGACAGTAAATTACGAACGAGCTGAAAAAGGTAGAAAAAGGAAGTGGGACCCCCTACTGCAGTCATCTGGAGGTGGCTCGCTTGCATGGTGCTCAGTGGCTGGGTGCTCAGCCATGGTCTCACAGATTTGGGAACAGGCTGTTTTTCTTCTCGTTTTGAGAAAGAGAGACGTACTTGAGTTATAAGCGAAATTTTTATAAATCCTTGGACCGATATCATCCTGCAACCTGGTGCAAAAAGCCGGTCACTCAAAGGAACTCAGAACTCCATACTTCGCCATGAGCCTTTTGGACGACTGTTTTGTTGCAGAGGTGGTCGAGCCTATGGTACTGATTGATATCCTGCATCCCGAAAATCCAAGTTCATTGCAGCTCCGTGCACAACAATTCTCATCCGAGGAAGGATTGAGTCTGTACCTTAACGAAGCCGAGAATCAGGAGTATTCTATGCGTTTTATGTTGGTTTTTGCCGCTGATGTAATTTATTACGATCTGTGAATTTCGGTTCTAACGTCAGCCTTAGATCGATATGCCAGCGGACCTCGTGGAGTCCTTTGCAGTCGACCAAATCTATGCTGGAGCTCATCGCCTCAAAACATGGACTTAGTCCCTCGTTCTGGGATTTGCCATCCTGCTTTTACCGAAAAACCCAGGAGCTTGAAGAGACCTTCTGTCTTCCGTATGCTTTAAGCAGAGACGGATGCTGTATTGGTGCGCTCCCCCGAATTCCGTGCTGGGTATATAAGGACCCCCGCCATGATCTGAACGTATCCGTAGAAATCTCATACACCATAAAATACCCCGAGTTTAAAGAAAAGGGGGAAAAATGGGCCATTCGACAAACTGGAATTTTCCACCAATACGATATGAAAAGCCAACGGAGCCTATTTGTGCTGTTTAGTCCCAACCCAACGTCCAAGGTTCACGAAGCCGTAGAGGCCCTCTTCCGGGGCAAGACAACCGACCTCAGGCCTCTTTGTCTGCACGAACTGTTGTTAACAACTCATTCTCGTTCATGGCGGCGATATATTGCAATGGAAGACCGCAAGCTTCTCCCCATGGTTAGCAGAGGCCTGTTTCCTATATAGACTCGTCGAAGTGGATCGCGAAAACATCTCACTGACCGGATAGGCAAATACGATCATCAACACATTCATTGATGAACCACTTCGCCTTGGTTACGATACTCTCAGCAAGCTGAGTGCTCTGGAGAATAGCTTCGCGAGAACTACGACCCTACTCGCCGCATGGGTCGACGTGTTAGAGGAGCTGTTGACACTGGCCCATGAGTATGAGGGTCAAAGTGATGCCTCGTTATCGTCGCAGCTAATGGATCCATTCAAGAACTGCTACAAGCAGTGTGTTGCGTACTCCCGTACGGCAACGTACCTACAACGACGCGCCCAGAAAGCGACGCAGCTCATGACCAATAGTTTGTCGTTCCAGGACCAGGCGCTCGCGAAGCACCAGAACGGCAATATGCTACAGTTGAACAAGTCAGCCGTCTTCATGACTACACTAACTTTGGTTTATTTACCCTCGTCATTCATCGCGGTGAGTCCCTTTACCATCTTCACAATCCGAGTGGCCAGGACAATACCTAAATCTTACCTCCAATATTCCTAAGCAGACATTTTTCGGCATGAATTTTTTCGATATGGGTAGCGAGAAGGATCGAATCGTGACGAACTCAACGATATGGATATTCTTCGCAGCATCGTTGGCTCTTTCGGCAGGGACCTTTGTCTTGTATTACAGACAGCTCAACCGTGAGCGTGCAGGTGATGCTATTCAACCGAAATCCTTATTAGGGACAACGGTAACCTGGAAGAAGATGACTCGGGTATTTCAGAAAACTGACCAGTCGGATATCGAGCTTCAGGATTGTGATGTGTGATAAGGAGTAATTGGATCGAATGTAAGGTGCAGCAACTTTCCTGAAAGACCACTCAGATCCGACAGTTGTTTACCAAAGTATATATGCCAAATCAAAATATGAAACCAGCCTCATCCATTAATAATATTCGCGGTACCTAACGAAGCCTTCATACATATACACTCTGCAGGTCCAGCAGGAAGGGTCCCTTTCTTTCATGTGTTTGATAGGTCGAACCGGTAAATATTTCGCCGATGTGATTTGTCCGGCCCAATAGATGCGAAGAGAATGAATTTCGCCCCGTTCAATCCGAGCTGAGGCAACCTTACCGCGAATTCGTCCTGATGGGAAAGACCGCGGAGCTTGCCTAGCTTGGTCACGTCAATTTTGTTATTTGGACCGGGCGTCGTAATCCTAAGAAGGTACATTGTGTCCCCCGTTTTCGTTCCTAGGGCGAATAGCTCATCATCCGTCCAGCCCAGTATCAACTGCCGGATTTTGAATTTTGAGATGCTTCCCGTAATATTTATGGGCGATTGCTCTCTCAAGAAATGCCTTCTGCCGAAGTCTCTTCCGTGCGTGATGAATACGCAAGCAGGCTGCTCTGAAACAGCGACAGCAGTCAGGAACGATTTCTGGGTGTGCTGATCCTGCCACATTCTTAGACCAGGCCAAACAGATCAGAGTTTCACAAAGACCCATAGGATTGGTAGAACATACCTTGGAAAAATTCAATTTGCGTGGATCCGAATTGTCCCTTGGTATGTAAACAATTGATGTTTCGTCTTTAGCGTTAACGACAAACGACGTGAAGTGCGTGTCGGCTGTCCGTGGGGCGAACAAGTGAGACAAGTCTGACGCTGACCAATTAATTATATCCGATCGCAATAGTTCCTTCATCCTCAACAGATGCGTCGGCCATGTAATTTGGTTATCTATATTTCGATAAATCTCAACGAGGAAATTCGTCGGTTTTGCGGAGCTGTATATGAATTAACATGTATCAGTGTGCCTACTCTTAACTTGCAACATAGATGAACGAGTAGGCAAGCCAGCTTACCGTGAGGAAGAAGCCTCCATTAGGTCCGAGATAAGTACATAGCATAGTGAGCCCGGACCGTGTTCACCGTCTTCGGGCCCTAGATGACAGACCACTTGTTGACTGTCCTGGGACACGATTAAGCGGTGTATTTGTGGTCTGGCTATGGCAATGTGGTAGTACGAATGCTCTCTGAGGTCGATTAGGTAGCACTGGAAATATTCTCTTAGCCAGTATCGAAATGCATTCCTGGAGCCGGAACATCCTTACCTCGAACGTTTTGCAGGTTGTGGAGGCGATCAGATGCCGCCGGGTCAAGCTGACATTGTTCCACTGTTCCGCTGAGTTGATATGATACTTGATTGGCTGCAGCTCCTTCTCGACCCTGGGCGTGCAATGCAGAATATCTTTGCCTGTCCAATACGCTACACTTCCTCCATCATTAGATATTGCGCAGTCTTTAAAGGTCTCGGTGTTTTTCAAGTAGAATAGATCAGGGTTCAAAGTTTTTGTAGTCCGGGTGAAAATCCTTATGGCGAATGTTAGCTACAATGAAATCATGGAACTTCCTCGGTTTTGCGTACAGAGGTAGACCATGATTAAGGGGATAGTATGAAAGAAGAAAAACGTGATGTTTTGTCGTAGAATTTGACTCACCAAGAGAACCAACTCGCTGGGTCTGGTGTTGGAATTAACGGAGTGTCGACCTGGGGTGTTTCTCTCAAGTTCCTGTAACCTTCACAGGACTCATCTAGCATCTTCTCAACATCGGCAGCATCACACCGGGCTGCTTTGTCAATTTTGAAGACTCGGTCCTCGAGACCCTTCAGTGTTCTACGCACTGCCTGTCCTTCACCGCTGGACCGATTTGCTGCCTTGCTGATAAGTTCGTTATGACACTCCTTGACCGCTGGGTTTTGTTTCAGAGATGTGAACCCTGCGCAGTGCAAGAAGAATCTGTCCATGCCACCAGAATCTGTAGCAGCGCAACGTCGGCTTGAGTAATGTAAGACTTCCTTCCACCCCCCTTCTAGATACGCGAACAGCACGCTGATCACGCACCCTAACGACCACACATCGCTCGCTCGACCCATTTCGGGGCTTTGAGAAATAGACTCGGGCGCCAGATAAGTACCATTCCGTCGGGGGTTGATGGTTTCTGAGACGGACGGGTCGATGGCCTGGTGACCCGATCTTATTTGGAACCAGTTGCCAAAACCCTTCTTCTCCTCTGTGTCCTTGTCTTGGCCATGCCGCCTTATTTTCATGCTCGACATTCCAAAATCGCTTAGCTTCCAGATCATATGGTCGTTGTCAGGATAAAAGACAAGAATGTTGGAAGGCTTGAGATCCATGTGATAACAAGTGAGTTTTTCTCGTTCAGGAGCAGGAGTCTCCATCCCGCGATGCAGAAAGTTTAGTCCTCGTGCGAGCCCCCGTGCACAGGCAATGATTCTCTCCTTTTTCGCGTTGGTTTCTGGAGCTTGGGGAAATTTCTCGCGCATGTATTGCCGGAGATCATACTCGGCCTTCGGCATGAAGAGACTGAAGGTATCGTGACTGCCGTCGGTGGACATAATCCTCATGCTGCCAAGACTCGTGACAATGTTCTCGTGGCCAGAGCTTCTCATGATCTGCTGCAGGATCTTACGCTCCTCCTGCGGGCGGAACCCAGTGCCGATGATGTAGTCTTTGCGCGCGACGACTTTCGGGCTTGTGTTGTACTGATTCTCGACTTCATCGTAGAAATGATATTTGGCAATCTCGACTTCGAACACGTGGCCGACTGAACCTAGACCCAACTCTTTCTCGCTCACGTATGGAAGCCGCACGCAGTCCATATTCTCGACGACGACCTCCTCTCCTTTCCTAATCACTACAGCGCAGAACCGTGCCTGCTCCCGGTAGAACATCGCAGCTGCATGTCGAACCTGTCCGAAGAGTTCTTGAAGCTGTGGAAGCTTGGCTGGCAGTTCGTTGAGGGGTTGCCCTCCCGCGCCAGTAACAGGCCAGGCATCTCTTGCCACGAGCGTCTTGACGAAAGTCCCAGCGGCATCTATGGATAGGCGACAGTATAAGAGAATGATGAGGAATTTGTGGAGTCGTCGCTCATGGACCCGACTGATGAATCTAGCCTCCGTCAGTACCTCCGGCTCTGTGGACCCGAAGATGCGGTAGCATTCTCGCAACTTGTCGTCGTGTAAGATATGTTCGGCAGTACGATCTTCTGCAAAAGAACTCGCCCAGTTGTCTTTTTTCTTCAAGCGAGTCTCGACTTCACCCCAAACAATCTCGCAAAGGTCGGGATATTCTGATGCCATCGGCGTGGCGTCACTCATGACGCGGACGGTTAGGTCGATTCAGTTGACCAAAGGAATGGATAATACAAATAGATTCTCAAGGAACAGATCGTTTGAGTCACTTTCATACTTATGCGGCATAGCGCCAATAGCCAGGATCCCGCGGGGCATAAGCAGCCACACGCCTCCTGGCTGGCGGAGCCTTATCTGTGTACCTAATGGGCACGATTTCCTCTTGTATCTGTACCGTTCAGTGACAAGTTGCGGAGTACCAGAGCCTGGCAGGCTTGGTATGAATGAAGTCCACTGCATGTCTCTAACCCGGAAATAGTAAATTCAGACTGGGCAAACACACTCTCGAACCCCAACGTTCAATTGCCTGCAGTACATCTGTTACCCGTGGTGATTACGCCAGATGAATCTCCTCCTACTTTAATCGGATCAATGAAATGGACTCTGTTTCCACACACTGTTCGTCTTACTGGCTGAGGACTCTCCTGGACTGGAAAATCTATATGCAGATCCAGACTCAGATGAGGTAAGTAAACTCGATGTTGGTCTTGGAGCCAAGCACAAATTAAGCCCTTTAATGATGGAATATCTACCCAGTATAACACTGCAGGCTATAGCCAATGTACGAATGTACGCAGAAATTGAAGAAGCCAAGAATCCTCGATATTTTTAAGAAACTCCAATATTATTTCGCTTTTCAGGAAAACCTGCCATGGAGTCTAATCAAGAGCAGGCACAAGCATGTCCCGGACGGATGAGCTTCGACGAGTTAATACTGGGACTAGACCTTCGCTTCGGTGGGCAGGGAGAGGAACTTGCAACCTGAAGGGACATTAGAAGGTACAGCCGAGCATGTTTCTTCGAAAACATTCCATTAGCCTTACTATATTACGGATTGGTGGATCAAGTCTTTCACAATTAATGTATATCGAAGAAGAGATATGTAAGACATCCTATGCCGACGCGGGATTCGATGTTATCGAGAGGGAGCTGCTGAGAACGGTGCAAATGTAGAAAATAAGTTGTATACTGGAAACAGTTGAATAAAAGCTACGTAGTATAGAAAATCAGATGAAGAAGCTAACAGCGGAATTGAACAGATTCTCATTAACGTTGCGGCAGCACAAACGGCCGTAATGTTATGAAAATAGGGATGCCTGAATACAACGGAAGTATATTAGAGACGTAGCATCCTAGTTTATGAAGTGGAAGGGAAAAAATTCACATCGAACTTCTCGCTAATTCTTTGTAAAATAATATCCAACCTTGCGACTGCAATAGCGTTATACCCTAAGGCACTTCCTCCCATACCTCTGCTGAACCGAAACAGATCCCACAACCGATCATCATCGTATTCAGTTGCGATAGATGCTACTCTCCTCGAGAAAGAGAATTAGCGATTGAGAAGGAGAGTAGGGCACCAACTTCGGCCGCAGGTAAAGGTCTTAGAGACTAAGGTAAAGGTAGAACAGAGCCGGCGCAGAGCAAACCTACTAGAAGGCATAGAACCAGCAAGAAGACAAACTTAAGCTTTGTATTAAGCTTTTTGGAGAGATAGCAAAAAATATTGCGAATAATTAAAAGTATATGAAAATCACAGAAGGGTGCCGGGGAGGAGATTATCGTCTTCACCCAGTTCGATAGTAACTCGCCTAGCTGATTCAAGGTTGGAAAAGAGGTGCTAGAAAATAGTATGTTAGGCTATACAACTCTTTAAGTCCGACTCGACGCTATTAGGCTACTTCCTTCTTGTTTTATGCAACCCTTTTCAAGGATCATACTATATGTTATCAGGATAAGATTGCACTAGGGAGCTTATTGCTTATTTTAACTGCCCGGCTACACAGCACTATGTACCTTAAGTAGGTATCCTCCTATTCCACTAGGTACACCTGCCCGGGCATCGGCATAAAAAGAATAAAATAAAAATAAAACTGATATTAAGTACATGCTAGGTTTCTACAATGACATGGAACTGAACTAGGGATTAAATCTTTAGGGGCTAAGACAATAGCATAGACCCTACTTCCTCCAATCATACCACAGAGATCGTGGACCTTGCGGCTTATACCATTTCCAGCGAGTCACCGTCTGGCTTCCGCAGCATATGGCTCACGCTCACCTTTAAGAACGACGCTGCTATCATACAAAGGGCCGTCGAGCTGCACAACGAGATGGTATCAACACTGAAGACGGTCCTCGGCCCGGAAAACTTCAAGTCAGAGATTGTCTTCCAGCCCATCCCATCTTACTTCGCCGACATTGGCGAGGCTAGGGGCCAGGGTTGATATTTTAGTCACTACATATAGTTAGTAGCCTGACTAAAACTAACTATATTTAAACTACTAGTGACTAAAACTATACATAGTTTTTTTTAGAGGTCTGACTAAAACTAACTATAGTTTTTAGTAATATGGATGTATAGTAAGTCGTGCACGATAGTAAGTCGTGCACTTTTCCTACTATCTATAGCTTTAATTAATCAGAATTCCATAATAATACCTGAAATCAATTAAAACTACTTAGAAAAGTTATTACTATCTATTTCCTTAGCCTCTAAATAAGTTCGTATATTATATCTACCTTAGCGATAAATGCTATAAAGCCGACTATTAGTCCGCCTTTATTTTAAT
>MUZH01003451.1:0-14391 GCA_003012965.1 Juglanconis oblonga
GTGTTCAACCCCCCCCCCAATCTCTCTGACAATCCCCACAGATCCCAATAACAGCCTCCCTCTTCTTCGCCTCTCATACCACCCTGTGGCTCATCAAGATCCGCTACGAGCCGCTCTCGTCCTCGGCAAAATGGGATGACCCGCCCAACGACAATGACGGTTGTCCGCATCTGTACGGCAGCTTCGGTGCGGCGGAGACCGAGTCCGTGGAGAAGTTCGAGAGGACAGGCGCGGAACAGGAGTGGAAGGACGTATTCGCTGCTTCGAGCTGGTTGGAGTAAAGAGTGAAAAGAGGGGGAGGGGGAGGGGGAGGGAGAGAGATGCCTACAAGGTGGTCTCGGTCCCTGTCATGGAAGAAGGGATGGCTGCGGAACAATCGATCTTCCTCTTCTGGCACAAAACAAGTAGTTCCGTGTGGGTTGGTTATCACGACAAGTGTCGGCCGGTGTGGACACACCACTGAACAAGAAAGGTTGAACGAGTGATATCTGATTTTGTCACAAACTACCCGCTTGCTCGCTACTTTGACCCGCTGATCTCCCAAATAAAAGCCCTTCCAATGATCAATCACTGGACTGGGCCGTCCTCCCTGGACGCCCGATCCCTCTTCACTCCCTCTGAACCACCGTCGCCAGCATCCTCGCCGGTCGTGCCCCCCGAGGGGTCGTGAGACCCACGGTGTTGGGATTGCGGGAACCGCTCAAGCGAGCCAAGACGTGCAAACATCTCAGTGAGCTTACGTTCGCTGTCTTTACCAGACGTCTCGGCCAGCTTCTCTTGACCACTCAGAATGGGCGATGGCTCTGATACCTCACCAGCCCTTGACCTTGACTGCCCATCATCCTCAGATTGCCCACTGTCCTTCACTCTCTCTGGTCCGTTCTTTCCAGCAGTTCCACTCTCCCTTTGCCCCAAGAAAAGGGGATTGCCGGTCTTGATCAACCAGTCCAAGGCTGGCTTCAACTTGTTTAGCAAGTTTTGCGAATCTCCGAAAACGGGTGCATCAAAATCAAGCAGCGGTACACCACGCGGTCTCGACATCAAGAGCCTGTTGTGGTTGATCATATGTCGGATGAAGGTTCGTGAAATCTCTGCGGCATTGAATGCATACCACAAGTAGTCTCGCAGCAAAGGATAAGCGTCCAAGTGGACCTGTGGCACCCGGCTTGTGAGATTGCAGGCGTTGATTGTTCCAGAAGGCCAGGCGCCAGGGCTCGCGTCAACTTTCTTCAGACGGCATTCGATCTTGGCCAACACAAGTTGACGTTCTGCTACCGACAGCGGACCCGAGCTCGCCTTGGAAAGCTGAAAAACCGTCATGTACCCGAAAATCAGCCAATATGCCTGCTGCAACGGCAGCCGTGATAGCAGCTTGGCTAGGCCAGAAGCGAGCCAAATCGATGTTGACAATTTGTCCGGTAGAGCTCTCTCAACAACCGTTTGTATTTCGACAAGTTTTTGGTAGTGAAGCGACGCTTCGTCATCTAGCTCATCAGCCTTGTCCATCGACTCAGAGACCTGCAGGTAAAATCGCCGCGGCTCCTCATCCTGCACAACTCCTGAATCGTCTGCGGCTGCACCGGCGCTCATGTCCTCTGCCACAAAATTGTCCACGGTTTCCTCTGATATTGCTACCGGCGCACGCTCCGACAGGTTTGCCCCGTAAAATTCTTTGATCTCTACCCAAAGAGCAGGTATTTCATCGTCCGTGAACATTACACTAGCAGAGATGGCCTGAGATTGGGCTTGAGATTGGGGCTGAGATAGTAGGAGAAGCCTTCTGTGGTTCAGAAATGCATCTGACCAGGCCTCAGAACTCTCCGCCAGGTCCCATGCTTGCGATAAATGATGTAGAAAACAGCGTTCAGGCTGTAAGCCCTTCCATGTGATGAGGTTTTCGAATTTCCATGCCCCGATTTCTCCGTGCGGTCTCCTTCTTTTTTGTTCGGGATTTTCTCGATCTTTCGTCACCGCCGCCTGTACTTGATCCAGTCCTGCTAAGGACAGTGCTAGCAAAAGGCCTTCTGGACCGGATTTTGTAAGCGTCTTCTCTTGCACAGACAAGTTATGCATAATTCGCTTGTATGCTGCACACAGCGAATCTTGCAAATCTCGAGGCGAGTCCCCTTGACGGTTCATAAACTCAACCCATCTCTTGTCTTTGACGGCTTGTTTCTGAGTCTCGGCGAGTTCTCTGAGGTGAAGGCGCATGCGTTCAAACGATTCCTCCATAGCGTCCTTCAACTCAGAAATCCGTCCTTGATGTTGCCGCGCTTTCTGATTCGCTTTCCTCTTCACTTTCTTCCTCTTGTTGGCCCTGGCTTTTCTGTCTCTGTCCTCGGATGCTTTTGTTGCTTCATCATCACCAGCATCGTCCTGGTTGCCCTTGGCATCGGCGCCGCCTTCATGTGGCTTCGGCAAAAGACTCGCATCGGTTACTCCAGTAGGCTCGTCATCTGGGGTGGGGGGCGGCGGCGTAAGAACTCTACCATCGTCGCCAGTATCGCTTCCGTCGCTGGCATCGCGGTGTGGGGAACATTCAACGGTTGGATCCTCAGGGCCGTCATCTTGGTCCTTGCCATTAGCAAGAACCGCATTCTCAGAATCATTGTTGTCGGCATCATCATTGCCCAAGGCCGCGTGGCGATTAAAGTCTTCAGGAGCAGATTTGCCACTACCAGCATCGGCGGCTGGCCCTCCTTGGATTCCTTGCTTCTGAGCAGCCACCGCGTGCTTGGTGGGGTGGTTGGCGGATTTCGGCAGACTGTTTGTGGGATTGGGGTTGGATTCACCAGCAGCCGTCACAGGCTTCTTTCTGTTCTTCTTGCCAGACATCGTGGGTGGTTTGGCCTTGTTCACTTTGTTCGATGGAATTTGTGAATTATTATCGGTCACGGAGTTCGCATCTGCCTGGAAGGTCGGGTCCTTACAGGTGTTCGATTTGGAAGTCTTTGACGCATCCAACTCGGTCGCTTCGACGCTACCAGCGGCCGATCCACGCCTAGACTCCAGCCCAGGTACAAGCTTTTGCCCAAGCTCAGGCACATCACGCCCACGCCCACATCCACATCCACATCTACGTCCATACCCATGGCTATACCTACGCAGACCACGTCCGCGTCCACGTTCGAGTCCATGCCCACGTCCAAACGCAAGCCCGTTTCCTCCCTCAGTCTGTGCAATCTTGTCCTCAAGCTGCTTGTTAGCCTCCGCAAGCTTCCTGTCTGCAAGCTTCCTGTCTGCAAGCCTTTTGTCCGCGAGCTTCTTGGATCCCGCGAGCTCCTTGTTAAGCCTTCCAAACTTGTCAGAGTCCGACTCCTATATCTGCTCCAACTTCTGATAAAACAAGAGGTATGCCACCTTGTTGTCCTTGATAGGCGTGCCTCTCGGAGTGCTAGTACCGGATGATGGCCGGCCGTTCCCGAGGTTGCTGTTCTTTTTGCTACCATTGCCGGACGAACGGACATTTTGCCAATCTCCACCGTCCGTGTTGTCGTTGTCGCCCATTGCGGAAAAGCGATTGCTGCTCGGTCCGTCTGTCGGGGCCTCCTTGCTGACTCCAGCAGGTCTAGCGGGTACGTCCTTGTCCATTCCAATGACGTCCGCGCTGTTGATGGCTTCAACCTTGGTGTCATTGATGCGGAGCCAGCTCTGATCGTCTTGGCGCCGAACGTCAACGCTGTAGTGCCCTGAGTCTTTGTCCGTACCGTGATGATAGACCACCGCCACAAGCCTGTACCTCCTAGCAACTGAGTACTCGGCTCGGGCTGGCTTCGAAAGAACCGCGGTAGGTATCTCGAGCTCGAGGGGATAGTCCACTTTTTTTCCATTCTTGCCCCATGATTTGCCGGTAGACTCGAAGCGCACAAGGTGTATGACGAGAACATATGGCAGCTTATGGATGAACGTTTGTTGGTATGTCGCAGGGGCAGCGCTTTGGGATGCAGACTTTGACTTGTCTGTGACTGTGATGTTCTCAGTGGCGTTGAAACGCTGCAGCGCATCCGAGACGCTCTTGATCGATTGATCTTCAATATGAAGCTTCAAGTTTGTGAACGGCTGGTCCGTGTTCGAGACGTGATTCTTGACCCGCACTTCTGATCGCTGCTTGCCCTTGAAGATCTTGGACACAGGGTTCGGTATCTCAGGCACCCCAGATGACTGGGTGACAGCCGATTTATGACGCTTATCCACGGTTTGCCATTCACTGGTCGCATCATCATTGTTGGTGGTGGTGTGCAAATGGGAACTGCTCGCGCTGGAGCCCGAGGTCTTGCTGGCAGCATCGTTGGCGGCCTCGATCACCTTGACGCACTCCTCGCTGAGCGCATCTAATAGCAAGGTCAAAAATTCCTCGGCGTCCTGTTGCTTTCCTCGCTACAATGGCAATTAGTTCCGACATTGTCAAAGCTTACACAAGGGGGACGCTGCCCTTACCTCCAATTTTTTGAATGCCGGCGATCGGAATGCAGCGTCGTAGACAGAGGTTGGATTCAGCGTTTCACCATACTGCCGGTGCTCCTCAGGCGTCAGGCTATCCCTTAGTTGCTTTGTTGTGTCCGCGGATTTGATGACCGTGAACCGACCCTGGAAATCAATCCTGTCTTTCTCATCAGTAACCAAGTAAATAGTCCGGCATTGGGGTGACCCACAAGGCTTCGAGTAGGGGTGTGCTGATCTTGAAATTGGGAGTAGACTGCGTCTCGACTTCGTGCAGGAACTGGTAAAACGGCGTGCAGTGGAGCAAAACCTGCAGGATCTGGACACATCCCAGCGTCAGTTTTCAGTCGCCTTGCGAGATCCGGGAGGGACTCACTGAAATCATGTAGCAGTCCACGCGCGAGTTGTACAACCCACGAGGCTCGATGAAGGTGACCTTGCCCTTGGAAGGATTATATTCCCGAAGCACATCGGCTAATGGCTTCGTGCTCGACTGGCTTGGGCCGGGTGCACCGGAACCTTGGGTTCCACCTGCGCCGTTGGTGCCAACTTGTGCACCGGCGGCAGGTTTGCTGGCCGCGGAGTCCTTCAACAAGGCCGCCCAGTTCTTGAGAGGTGGTGGGACAGGTTTCGATCTTGGAACCCCTCCAGGCGTCTCAGCCTGAGACGTGGACTCACCGGCCGATCTCTCGCCGGCCCCGTCCTTGTCAGCCTCTTGTTGGCTGTCTTCGGTAGCGCCGTCCGCTGCCGCAACCGCAGGAGGTGCCTTGACGGAATCATCCTGAGATGGTTGTGGAGGTGTGGCAACAGACGAAGAATTCTGAGGATTGGATGTCGCAACTTGAGCCACTGGCTGCAGGGTGCTTGTGGCCAATGCATCCGTAGCAACGTTGTTTGTGGATATCGTCTCCTCCGTGGGGGTTGAGTCATCTGGTGCATCGCCAGCAGCAGGAAGATCCTCGGAACCGGTAGTGGTCACGGAATTCTCGACTTGGACAGGTTGCGAAGCTTGCATGGTCACGTCTTGACCCTCAATTGGCCTGGTTTTCTTCTTAAAACGCTTCCTAGCCGTGAAGAGCTCTTTGCTGTCTGGATCGGTATAGAAAGGGACCTATCTGGAATCAGCACGATTACAATATGATGTCGGAACGAGGGTAAGGGAGGAGTCGTGGTCAAGAATATGCAAGAAACGGAAAGCGTGGGAAAGGGAATTCACGCAACGAATTGGAACTTACCATGCTCTTCGAAAATGCTGGGTTGGGTCTAGGGACATCCCGGCTCGTGGCAGAAGATATCTCAATCGGTGATGATGGTGCTGGTTGCGAAGGGTCGGACTCGACGATGTCGTTTCCATTGACTGGTTGATCTGGGTATTGTGGGGTTTCTTGAACAGTTTCGGCTGGCTGCTGAGCGGGCTCTGGGTAAGATATTGAGGCAACCTGTGACGAGTGGGCGGACGCAGGCGTAAGGGGCACGTTGGGAACTGCACTGGTTGTGGGTTGTCCGACGGGAAGCTGTTGGTGCGAAAAAGGAGAGTTTGGTCCGTGGGCGATGTGCTGCTGCGGGTTCATGGCGTACGGCGCGTGCATTTGCGGCGGCTGGTATTGGGCTGAGTGTGCTTGTTGATCGTACACTGAGGGTGGTTGTTGCAGTGGGTAGTTGTGGAAGACTGGATTGTAGTAAGGCCGAGGCATGGCATACTGCTGACCCGGCAGGAATGGCTGACCCTGGTATGGATTGGCCCAGTTGTAGCCTAACTGTGCATACGGGTGGTGTGCGCCGGTGTATTGTGCTTGTGGGTAATGGTACTGTGGCGGCTGGTATTGTGGCGACGGGTGCTGTTGCGAAGGGTACTGTTGCGATTGGTGCTGATGCGCATAAGAATGGCCATAGCCGCGACCGCGACCACCACGACCACGGCCAGAGTGTTGTGGTGGCTCCTGAGCTGGCGGCGGCGCCGACATGGGAGCCGTAACTCCATTGACAGCAGAATTGCCCGAAATGTCATAGCTAGGCTGGCCGTTGTGGCCGCCGTAGCCTCCTCCGCCCTGCATGGCTGGCTGCCCAGCCGGCAAGCGGTTACTCACCTTGCCGGCCTGGGAGGGGGCGAGTCGCGATGCTTGTCACTGGTCCACGCTGACAGCTGTCCCAAGATGCTACCCACAATATTTTGAATGAAGTGCGAGCGAAAACGCGTGGGAGCCGGTGTTGGTGGGGGATGGCGTGGTCGTGGAATGGAGACGGTGCCGTTTGCTCTGGCAAGATGCGCGACGAAGATGATGGAAGTCAACTCTTGAGGGCCAACCAGTTAGCTTTGTACCGCGCCGAACTGCACTGGACAGGACACCTACATTGATCCGCTTAATGAATGTGGCGGATGAGGAAGTAGAATGATCCAAAGACGGCGAAAGTGGAAGAAGTGATGTTGGTGGGCAATGATGTTGTTGCTTTTGGCCGTGGTCTGCTCGGAGGCTGTCGGCCAGCTAGGTGAGGTCAGGTTGTTGTTGCCCGGAAAATTTACAGGGAGCAAGAGCGGAGGCAGGGGTGCACCTGCTGCTTATGTAATATGGTTCCCCAGTCCCAACATTCATGCCTTCCCCAGTTGATATGAAGTTCACAAGTCCTACAGAACCGGTATATCTAACTCAGGAGAGGGCGCCACAAGGATGCTCTTCACAGACTAATTGCCTGCTGTTTATTGATCACAAGAAGAATATGGCATCAATTCTACTAAGCCAACTGCAAGGCATCCTCTGTAAACAAGGTGTCTTCCTCATGTGGTTAATTGAGTCTCCATGAAATAAACACCTTCAGCAAGCGCCTTGGTCAAGAACACACTATCCCACACTCAATCAACATAAGCAAACCTCAGCCCAGAAAACAGCAACATTTTGCAGAGCAAGTCCACCCAATCAACGTGACTCCTCATCCCGGAACAACCATGACCCATTACACCTCATGGCCTCTCTGTACCGGTCACCAACCAACGCCTTGCGGATTTCCTCCGCCTGCCTCAGCTCCTCCGCCCGCTCCTGTGTGTTTGGGAAATCCACGTTCCAAAACCCCGGTGGTGTCGGCATTCTGCTGTACCTATTCCGATGTTTGCCAAACTTGTTTGCCAGCTCCCACGTCTTGGCCTGGAGCCACAACTCCTCCTTCTCCTCCCGCGTCATCGTTCCCAGTTTGAAGGCCTGGTCACCAAGATACCTCTCCATAAGGCTGATGTCTTCCACCCGGGTCGTCACTGATGAGCCCACCGCCTTGCGCTCCGCCTCGGCAAAGTGACGAAATGTCTTGCCACAGCAGTTGGGATCGATACATCCCGAAAGTGCGGCGCGGGCGGCTCTACCACGAACTACCTCATCGTAGACGTATGTGAGTCCGTCATTGTACTTTGGATTGGGTTTGAAGTCCTCGGGTCGGAGCCTCTCAATCGGCCGTTCGCGAAGAGGCGTGTCTTCTCTGGTTGCGGAGCGCCCGCGTGGCATATCGTCACGTAGAATGGACGGTTTCTTCGGTGCTCGCTCTCGACCAACGCTCGGTTTTGGAGACAAAGCGGCTCCCATCTTCTGTTTCAATACTATAGTCGTTGTGTCTCCAAGTGACGTCTTGCCACCGAACTGCATTTTGAGCGCTGTAGGAAACCTGGCGCCCTCGTCGTCATCGTAGAGAGACCTAGACCATGGAGTTTGGGCTCTTGGAGGACCGGCCCGAGTGATTGGCGTCAGCGCGCTCATGGACGGTGAGTTGAGCAAAACGTCAAGGCGGCCCCTGGCCACTGGACGCTGCCGCGGGTGTAAGTCCTCATCCCCATCCTCTGCAAGATCCATAACCCCCAGAGCAAGAGGAGACACGTAGGCACCCGAACTGGCGGAGTTGTCGGTACCCACCGCCCGGATTTTCCGTGGCAGATTCGAAGATACATCACGAAGCACAGGAGACTGATGTGGCTTTGGGTCCACGGCACCGTGTAACGTCGCACGAGACGTGTCTGGTGTGCTGAACGATTGCAAGGTACCATGTCCTGGAAAAGCTCGAAGTCTCGGTCTCGGGGTCTCTTCCGAAGTTGTGTCTGGACACTCCCGTCCATCTTGTGGCAGGGCTCTGCGTTTCCTGGGCGTTGGCACATGCACATCCTCTTCAAAATCTATGCTCTCGGCGGGCGAGTAGTGGTGTGACTCGCGGACTAATTCTGGACCCGAGCTGCTGCTGTGTTCAGATTTGATTCTCTGCAGCTTTCCAACTTCAGGCTCCTCTTCTCCATGCTTCCTCTTGCGCACCAATCGGGTCGATACAAAGACCGGTCCATCTGATGAGAGCTCCGTCTTGACAGCAGCAATGCGAGCTTCAACCGGCTGGTCCGGGTGCGGTGGTAAGTCCACATCATCAGGAGGAAGGGCAGTCTCCTGGGTTTTGTCATTGCTAGCATGTCCTAGAATGTCGTCTATTAAAAGGTGAGGGGGCGGCTCGGAAAGGATGAGCTTCGGAGATGGGGGAGCTGTATTCCTGCCCAAAATGGCAACCCACGGTGGTGAGGATGGAGTCTCATGCTCGGAGCCGGAATCCGGGTTTGGCCTCTTGAGAAACGCAGTATCGACAGCCTCGTCATACACTGATATCGCGTCGCCTATCTCGTCTGCCTCCGCAGTCGAGACCGCACCCGTGGAAGAAAGGCGCGATTTCAATCTGGCCCGTAGTTTCTGAATCGTCTTTTGCTGCGAATCCGAGTGTCTGGCCCACGCGTCGATGGTTTGCTTTCTCTGTCGCAACTTGCTTCTGTGATCCTCTAATATTTTGCGTGCTTCCTTGTACTTGGCATCCAACTCCTTGTATTTAACGGCAACTGCCTTGTACTTGGTCACTGGATCTGAAGCTCCGGCTCCGGATAGGACTTTGTTGGTCGAAGCACGGTGCTGTTTGGTAGATTTGTTCGGTGGCAACTCCCCCAAGACGGGTCGTTTTTGGGGCGACGTGGGTGTGACATCTTTGATCCCTCGAAGACGACCGATCTCAGCTTTGAGGGACTCGTTCTCCTGTCGTAGGCTGTCCAGCTGAGCGACCCGACTCTTGAGCGACTCCACTTCCTCGAGGAGTTTCTTGTTCTTGCGATCGCGATCTTCTATCTCTATATGGATCGTCAGCAAGCTAATAAGTCTGGAATCATCTGTGCCGGACAAGGCGTACCCGCTCGCGCTCGCTCATCGACCTTGTCACATGCAGCTGCGAGAGCCTCCAGGATGGCGGGCCTGCCATCCTCGAGCCAGCTTGACATTGCGTCTCAGCAATGGAAGGACATGTGTTGAATGATAATTCACGGTGTGAATACTTGTTGTGCGAGGAAGAGGTTGAATGGTGATGATCAGCGTGGATAAGGGCAGTTGACGCGCTCGATTCAGGCTGCAGCCGGTCACCGCGACACGCCTCGCGGTAGGTAGGTAAGCACGAGCCCCAATCGCCCTGTCACATGAACTATTTCAATGTTCTTGGCAGGGGTCTCATGGGTTCCGTGCACAGGCGAACAGAATGATTTCGTGACGTTCAGACCCGCTGGCATTTTCTCCCTCTTTACTATGAACATGACGACGATTATCTGACTTGATGGTTGTTGCAATTTCACTCGAAGAACGTTTGTTCCCGCAGTCCGTCTGCAGATTGCGCGAGGCTGCTCGAGCACTCGAAGTCGACTACTGATCCTGAACTCAGCTTGCAAAACCGAGGCATCGGGACTCCGTAACCCAGACCGGACTCTTTAGATGCTGGTAGCGCTGGTGCATAGACAGATTTAGAATGGTCTCTATCCGGAACATACGAGACCAGACTTTTGGTAACACAGCAAGTCGAAGTTGAGACGTTTGCCCCCGCCTCTGGAAAGGACTCCGCGAAAGACTGCATATTCGACGCATACTTATATGTAGGTACAGTATCAGCACTGCACCGGCCGCGTCTCGTGCAACATCCGGCAGTCAATGTGAGACATTCGCATCCTCGTCGATGCTCGTCGCTGTGCAGAGTACTACGCCGGTAGATGCACAAGCGGAGGTCCAGCAGTAGGTACGTGGTTTGGAAGAAGTCGCGACGTCGGATGAGGGGGACGGGGAATACCGTTCATCCGGGTCCAACGGATAAGAGCTTCTAGAACCCGGGTAAAGATTCGCCGGTGCAACGCTTATGGGACGGGTTGGACGGGCTAGGACACTAAGAATCGACGTCGACCTTAGATGTATAGTCCCAAAGAAGACGAATGGTCGATTTTCTCTCGAACTGGCAGCTCAATCAGCTTAATCCGGGTGGATGATTCGCCACATTATATAGTGTTCTATCTGTGGACCGCCGTGAATGGCAGAGATATCTGCAGCATGAGAGTCAGGCTGATAGTAGTCTGTATTTATCGACATGGGATGGCTCGGCGTTCACACTGCTTGGCCACCCCCCCTCCCGTTTTGCCCGGCCCATGCTTCAGTTCGAGTTGGAAAGGGGATGATTGTACGGAGTACTGAGCATGAGGAGCTACCCAGTCCAGGACACTTGGATTCACGTGCTGCTGCAAGGGACGTTGAAACATATGCGGCCAGTGTCACCGGCCAGGGCTGCCAGGGCCACCAGGGCACTGCAACGGAAAAGGCCACGAGAATTGAGTTCCACTCTCCTGTGGTGTGCGATATGAGATCCGATAATGCAGGGGTTACCCCGCCTTCCCGATTCAGCAAGATGGAAAAGTTGAAATCCGTTTGATGATGGAGGGACTGCCAGAACAGCTCCCCGTTTTTCTACCGTGCAGCAGCAGCGGTGGCGGGATCTATACCGAGGTCTTGAATGAGATGGGCATCGAATTGACGATAGCCTCACTGGAAAGATGGATCCATCTTGTGATTGACCTTCAATGGGTTGCAGACGCTTGGCAGCAAGGCAGTACCTACCGTGCCTACATAACATACATGTACCTGTAGAACCCCTACATAGTACCTATTCCCCCACCAGATCAGCATCCCTGCATGTTCCGTGCTGCAAGGCCGGGGCACATTCTCGCATTCATCCAGTGAAGCCGACAGACCAAACGAAGCCAGCAAATCCATATCCTGATCCTGGTATTCACCAAGCACAATCCAGAAAATTCATAGACCTGCAGATCTTAGTGAAGTTGGGTCCTGCCACTCGGTCTGTGCCCAAACTCTTGGAGGATTTCCCACCAAGCTCAACTCCTGAGTTCCTCGCCTTTTCAGCTTGTTTGGGTGCTCCATTTCCTACCCACTTCATCAACCTACCAGTCCATCAAGACAGTGGTTGGAATTTACACCCATCCATTGGATACCCTGGTAAGCCATCCATCCATCCATCTGATCGTATCCAATTCCACAGAGCTGCCCTGCTGTCCTATCTACCAAGTAACCAAGCCTGACCTCCATGCCCCTGCGCCCTCCCCAGCCTGGCGACCCTGAACACTTAGGTACTTTACTTCCCATTCACAAAAAGATTTGTTTGCGTCACACACCAAATCTAAAATTTGGCTGGGCTGTCTGTCTCACTTTCTGGCTTTGCCCCTCACGCACACTCTCACGCACGCACACCTACCTGCACATGCGCCCACACCACTCTCCATCTCCCCATCTTCCTTCTACAAACCAACAAGACGACAACAACCCGACGTCGAGGCAGCTTGCGTAGAACCTTCTTCCTCTCAGACTTCCCTACTCCCTACTCCTCTGCATTTTGTCGCCCGTCTCTTCCTGCAGACGACATCAGCAGCAGCATCTCCGTATTCCCGAGCGCACGCGGAGGAAAATTCGGTTTGTTGGCCCCACTTTGCGCCCGCCCCTGCAACCCATTTCGCCCCACCTTCCAACCTTCCACCCTTTCCCACCTTCGCCTTCCCAGACTTTTTTTTATCACTTCCTCGGTATCTTGCACCTTGTTTGCAACCAACATCAACCACAGTTGCGAACTTCCCACACAAGCAATCCTGACACTGCTGACCAGAGACCTCTGTACATCCTTTCAGTCACATCACACCCTCTCAACCAAACCACCCTCTCGTCAGTCAACATCCATCATCATGGAGGGACAGACTACCTTTGACGCCCCCAAGACCTGCTACAACTGCAATGAGGTCGGTCACATAAGTAAGTCTCTGCTCAGCCCTGGCATCCTTTACTATCAGTCGCATCCTGGTGAGATCAATCTTCTGACTCCCACATCAGGCCGTGACTGCCCGCAGCCACGCAGCAACACCGGCGGCGGCCCCGACAACAGCACCAAGACCTGCTACCGCTGCGGCGGCGCCGGCCACATTTCCCGCGAGTGCCCCCAGAGCGGTGGCCAGACCGGTGGTGGCGGCCAGGACTGCTACAAGGTGAGTCCAAACCATCCATCCAGATCATTCCAAATGGCAAGTTGGTCATAGACTCCGCTGACACCATTCCTACACAGTGCGGCCAGGTTGGCCACATCGCCCGCAACTGCCCCCAGAACGGTGGTGGCTACGGCGGCGGCGGCTACGGCGGCGGCGGTCGTGGTGGCAGCTACGGTGGTGGTGGCGGCTACGGTGGTGGCCAGGGCCAGAAGACCTGCTACAGCTGCGGTGGCTACGGCCACATGTCTCGTGAGTTCTCAACCTTCCCCCTTCCCTCTCTGTACAACTTGGCCACCCAAAACGGCAACAGCTCAAGTCAGCTAACCGTGACCTCCAATCAGGCGACTGCAACAACGGCTCCAAGTGCTACAACTGCGGCGAGCCCGGCCACTTCTCTCGTGACTGCCCCAAGGGCTCCAGCACCGGCGAGAAGATGTGCTACAAGTGCCAGCAGCTCGGCCACATTCAGTCCGAGTGCCCCAATGCTTAAGTCCAAGCTGGGGTGAGCCTTGTGGCGGCCTGAAAGACGACTCTTCTACCTTTTTGCAACCGACCTGACTACGTCGACGTGGTGGTGGTGCCGATGAAACGAACGAACAAAAGACCCGCCGGCACTTTGATGGATCGAGATAAGAACAAGGGAGGCTGTTGATGAGAATTGCGCGATGGGATGCGAAGTTGCGGCTCTGCCCCCGGTGTGGGGGTGGGGGCCAGTTACTTGGGACCTGTGGTGAGAATGGTCGTCTGGATACCCCGGATCATGATGTGATGGCTCTTTTTTTTCCTTCTTTTTCACTACCAACTTTCGGATCATGCTTTTTTCAAGAAAGATGGATTGTCGAGCCCTTTTCCGGCGTTGCGAGGTGGACGTCGGAAACGGAGAGCGCGAAGTCGAGGGGGCGGTTTCTTTTTAGCTCCCGAGACGATCAGGCACAGGGACATTAGGGGGTTTCGACGGACTTCATAGGGGAAAATTCGGCATAATGACTTGCTCTTCTTACGGCATGGACACACATGGATGCACAAAAAAAAGGGGTCTGCACGCTCTAGTTGAGGCTCATCATCATGGGCATCTCATAGAGAAAACAAAAAGTGATGACACGGAACGAAGTGAAGTTTGCATAACAGGGACTCAGACCTCATCGGCGACATGTCATGGCACGGACACGTCAGCGCTAGCTTTCTCCCACATATCCGTCCAGTGATGGTTAGACATGGTCTAGAAAGAAGGTTAGTATGACGTGTGGGGGGTATCGGGATGTCTGGTCGACGATGCCCGTCGCGGCGCGGTCCGTGGGATGGCATTTCTTCGCAAGGGGACGGTGGTTTTTGTTGACGTGATCTAGGTCTCTAGAGCAAAGAATGGGTGAAGCTCTCCCGTTTATTCTAGGACCGTCTATCAAAGGACCCGCTCTGCGAATGCCAGACCATACATAGAGTCTTGCAAGCTCACTTCCAACCCCCCCCCCCCACGTCTTCTGTCACCGTCGAACCAGCAACTCTCCAGGCCGAGCCATCACCACCCGCTGGGCTTCAGCCGCCCACCAACACCTTCCCAGCCGCTTCGACCTCAGCATCGCGACTCCTCCTCCCACCATACCCCT
>MUZH01003452.1:0-14420 GCA_003012965.1 Juglanconis oblonga
TGGGGATGGGGATGGGGATAGGCATCTGGATCGGGCCGGGACTGGGACGAGGGTTTGTGGCGTTGTGCAGAGGGCGGTCGTGGGTGTGAGAGGATTGCTTTTGTCTCGCTCGATGACCACAGTGTCTTTCAGACTGCTGATAGTTGGAGGAGCAAGATGGGAATGAGAGGACATCTTGTACTCGTAGGCTGGGGTTCGTCCGGCTGGGGGAGAGGGGGAAGAACACGGTCTGAGAGCATCTCCCAGCTATGTGTGAGGAGCTATGCTGCTCTCTCGAGTCGCTGGGCCTGGCAGTAGTGTTGGAGGTGGTCGCTGGCGGGAGCGGGATCTCATGGGAGCCCTCAGGGGAGCCCTCAGCTCAGCACAAAAGGTCATGGAAGCTTCGAAGACAGAAAACCCAGCAAAGCAATGCATGTCTGTGGGGAAGACTATGATGAGGATAATATCTACCCTTTGAGCGGCTCGGCAGAGCGTGACGTTGACGCGCTGGGAGACGTGCTTGGGAAACGTGCTGGTAGCTAGACATGCACATGACTGTGCACATCATCTAGATAGATCAACTGAGTTGATGCCTTGATGGCAATCCGGTGGCTTGTTGACAGCGCGCCCTCAAATTGATCGTGGCTGTTTACCTACCTAAGGTAACCAAGCTGCTGGGGCACGAATTGGCAGCTTGTTGGGTGATGGTCCTCTCCGTCGTGTTGTATACATCCCGATCTGGCTCATAGAGGCTTCCCTATGAGTGCGATATGTCTAGGACGCGTAGTCGTCTCATACATGCTCTCCTTGGAGGTGAGAAACCACCTACTAAGACAACGCTCTGCGTGATTTTTGTTATTATTAACACAAGGGTTGTTTGTCTATGTATCGAGTTATCAGCTGCATTGATTTTGCTCTAATCATAAACTGCAAGTTGATTCCACCGTTGTGACTGTGCCCAGTCCTTGCTTAGAAGCTCGAGACGGGCGCGCGTAGTGCGCAACGGGTAGAGAGCGAGGCGGTCCGGCCACATATTAAATCTGCAACTAGCCCACAAAATATCTGGGACAGATTGTCTGGCGAGATTTTTCCATATTCTCGCTGATCGAAACTCTGGAATGCGTGTCTTTTTGCTCATGATCGCCTACTTCTGCTGCTTGTTTAGCACTTACCCACACCCTCTAGCAGGCCAGCATCCTCGACACGCACCTCACTTCGGAGCCTCCATATTTTGACACGCGCGGGTGAGCAGCTGCTGTGCACCTCGAGAGACAAGGTTTCGCGGACGGAACAGAGGAAGGACAGGTGTTCGCCGTTGGCTGCTGCAGGTTGCGAGACGGATAGACTTTCGAGAAGTGCCCGAATCGCGACGCGTGCAACAGCGGTAGAACCCTTTTTTTGATCTTTTCTTCCTTCGGTGTAACCATTGTGGCCGAGTAGGCCCTGCCTCATGCAATCCAACGAGAAGGTAATGTTTAATGCATTCTGTACTGCAGAGTTCGTGGGTTGTGGGGTGCACTAAGAAGCACATGCGTCTGGATGCGACCGCTGAGGGAAATCCCCGTTAATGCATCTCGGAGCTAGAGGATGGGTAAGTGGCAATTTCGCGGCTACCTAACGTAAATGTGACTGTGGGCAACGACGTACCTAGAAGGTAGCCCTTGAATGGACAATCAGTGATCCGGCACGCCCGTTCGAAAGGTGGAATGGGCCGGAATTTGGCACTTCTGAACCCCCAGCATCCCATCTCTTCTCTACCACCTCCTCCGTCAGGTGGTCCTCGCGTTTCCTTTCTGGAGCTGCTTCCTAGACATTGAGTCCTCCTCAGACATCTACGTCGCTTCTACCATCCTCGCAGGCTTGGTCCTCCCGAGACCATCTTTTCCGTAGTAGTCCATCGGATATACACCTTTGCCCCAGTCCTCTTTTTCGCCCAGAGCCACCAACGCCTCATATGGCGTCAACAGAGGCCTTGGAAATGCGTAACCCCAGTCTATGCTCAACCTAGGGCAAGCAACCTGCACCCAGCACTCCACATCGCCCATAGTTGCCAGCTTTCCGGGGAAGATCTCGCTCAGGAGAAGATTGACCCATGGTATGCCTAGCTTCTGGAGCTTTTCTTCGATGCGGACCATGGTATTTGGGTTTCCTTGCCGTCCTAACGAGCCAAGGATGAGGCCCCATTTCTTTGCTGTCTTGGCCGAGTTGATCGCCTGCCGCCGCAGATCTTGCATTTCCTCATGGCCGTAAGTCTCGTGTGTGAGCTTGCGCGAGTAGGGATCATATCTATAGGCAGGTATGGCCGGATTTTGAATCATGATGCTCTCCAAATGAAAGCGGCCGTCGCCCAGGTAGAGTATGAAGTCCACGGGCCCGTCGTCGGCGTATCTGGCCAGGTCGGGACTGGTGCATCCCAGGATCTCGCCCTTCGACAAGGGAGCAATCTGCGGAACAATGACCGTGAATCCGGCCTTCGTCAAGGCTGATCGTACTCCGTGAATAGTTGCGTTGAACTGGATGGTGCCGACCATAGCAATGGTCTTGCCTGGTGTGAAATTCCGTTCCAAAGACGCCAGCAGGTGTGCGGTGTCAATGCTGATGTCGACGAATACGTAAAGTGTCTTGATTTTTGTGACATCCACAGGTATCAGGCATGAGTGAGCATAGTGAACGAGCAGGTCACATCCCATGGCTCGGGCGGTGTAGTCATCGATGCAGCAGGCACCATAAGTGACGTCGCCCATGATGAGCGTCTCAATCCCAGGACAGAACTGCTGAAGAATGTCGGAGATGGTGGTAGCAAACAAGAGAAGACCCTCTGGCATCTGGAGGGCAACCTTCTTAGAGCCCAAGGTCCGGATTCTGTGAATGGTTTTTGGGATCTCAAAGGAATAGTTAGCGGGTAGGAGGGAGACGGCCGCCTTGAGTTCTGGGTCATCAAGGATCTCCGGGGGCACTTGGTTCAAGAGGCGAGGTGCCCTCCTTGGTTGTGCGACTACACACGATGTCATTACATGGATCTATATCGAGAGGGTGGGAGTTTGACTGTACCCTGAACGGCACCGGTATCTTCGATAGACCCAGAGCCGGGTCCATTCTTGGATGCTGCTGTCTGCGCCGCGGTCCTTCTCCCTACGAATCGTTTCTTTGGCTGTTTGAGAGCTGGCTCGGGGGCTTCCTGATGCTCTATATCGGCGGCGATGCCCAAGTCAACCTGAGCCCTGTCGTCCTCCATTGAGATGTGATGGCGCCGGTCCCCTCAAGTGGGGCAGTAGATGTGGGAGGTCTGCTGGGTCTTGCTGCTAAGCTTTTTCCTTGGTAGCAAACGGCACCCAGCAAAAATCCAATGAAGCGTTCTCGTCTTGAAGATCAAGAACTTCGCAGTGTTGGGGATCAGGCTTGTAGACAAGGACATGAACATCGGGTTCACTAGGCTTGTCGGTTGAAGTGCTTGTCTTCAGTGCCACCGTCGACCAACCGAGGAATTGCCGACACGCTAATGCCGATTTAGGATTGGCGCAGTGCACGGACGCAAAATTTAGCCCTTCCCACAGAAAATTGGATTTTTGGCAACCTCTCCAAACGACGTCCCTCTCGAACTTCCCCGTTTCACGAAACTCGAAGCCGCTCGCCATCAACAACGTCCAACTTCCCTCTCTTTCAGTCAGCGATTCTCGACTGAGAGCACGACAAGATGAAGTTGAACATGTATGTTCGATCGATTTTCTCACCTCCTGGTCCCTCAATCTGCCGCGAGCCTCCACCTGGTCTGCAAGTCGTGTGCTCGTGGAGCGGGCAGCTCGATGGGCGAATCGAGCCTTTGCTGACTCTCAAATCAATCGCAGCTCATACCCGGCTAACGGTAGCCAAAAGCTCATCGACGTTGAGGATGAGCGCAAGCTCCGCATCTTCATGGAGAAGCGTGTACGTCCGAGCCCCCACCCGTCGAGCCGACACGAAGCATCTAGACGACACCTCCCCTTTTCACGTCACCGCATCACGACATCACGATTGATACACTGCAATGTCAAAACAAGGGAGCACAAGGATGGGTTTGGACCAGGCTGACGATTAAGCTCTACAGATGGGCCAGGAGGTCCCCGCTGACTCCCTCGGTGACGAGTGGAAGGGCTACATCTTCCGCATCACCGGTGGCAACGACAAGCAGGGCTTCCCGATGAAGCAGGGCGTCATGCACCCCACCCGTGTCCGACTCCTCCTGTCCGACGGCCACTCCTGCTACCGAATTCGCCGCACCGGCGAGCGCAAGCGCAAGTCCGTCCGTGGCTGCATTGTCGGCATGGACCTGTCCGTCCTCGCTCTGGCCATCGTCAAGCAGGGCGAGCAGGACATCCCCGGCCTGACCGACGTCGTCCACCCCAAGCGCCTCGGTCCCAAGCGCGCTACCAAGATCCGCAAGTTCTTCGGCCTCACCAAGGAAGACGATGTATGTTTTATCCGTACCACATACAGTCCCGTCTTCGCCTGCCCGATGACTGCGGTGGTGGAAATTCAGCAGTTCGGGTAGAGAGTGAGAGGACTGAGATTCGACATCGAGAATCTCAGGGCTAATACTTTGTCTGCTTCCCCCCCGGGATATAGGTCCGCAAGTACGTCATCCGTCGCGAGGTCCAACCCAAGAAGGAGGGCGCCAAGCCTTACACCAAGGCCCCCAAGATCCAGCGTCTGGTCACCCCCCAGCGTCTCCAGCACAAGCGCCACCGCGTTGCGCTCAAGCGCCGCCAGGCCGAGAAGGTCAAGGACGAGGCGGTATGTTTCTGACCCTCCTACCCGCATCCCCAAGTACATCGCTGACTCTTCACAGAACGAGTATGCCCAAATCCTGGCCAAGCGTGTTGCCGAGGCCAAGGCCACCAAGGCCGACGCCCGCAAGCGCCGTGCCTCCTCCATGCACAAGGCTTAGATGTCTGGCGTTTGATAAGGATGGCTTCTTTTGCGATTGGGATACGGCTCAGGAATTTGGTGGCTTGTTCGGCTCAACAAGTGGGATAGGTTTCCGGCACTAAAATGGACGAGGGTCCAGAAGAAGCTATGCAATGATCGATACCTTCATATTTCAAGGCGTTTGGGACAAGTGACAATAATCTTTCTGCCTAGTCTCTGTGCTGTCCTGTATCTTTGCCATGAATGCACACCCATCATTGGGATGTTCATAGCTCTCCCTCGGTCATCATGGTCATCCCATATCCGCAAATTGCCAGAGCTTGTAAAGCCTGAGAAGCCGCGACCTTGTCTTGGATCAATCCCATTAAATAGGTATGTGTTGTTCATAATGCACAGGGGCCTTGCCCGACTCTCGCCCTGCAGCAATCGCTTTGCACCTCAAAATATGTGCCCTGTCTCTTGGGTTTCTTCTGGCTGCCACCAACGGCGCTCTCACTATCACCAACGATGTTCTCTCACTGCTATTATCGTTGCATTGAGAGGCTGAATGTGTGTATGTGTGTCAACATCATTTGTGATGGACGGAGCGGCACGGATGCAGGTGGCTTCAGCTGGTGTGGCAAATCATATCAGGGTTAGGGCTGCTTGCTTATATTCAGCCCTTCAGGCCGGGGGCTCACTCTTCCATTAGAGGTAGTATGGGGCGCAGTTCGGTAGTTTTGCGCCCTGGTTGTAGTTCTCAAATACTGTGTCCAACCAAAATCGAGGTTCCCAACCCATAGGGGTGTACCAGATATAAGCAGCTGAGAAGCTCACATTCTCGCACTTTTGGGGGGCCCGCGGCTGGTCATGACTTATACGGCAGGTCGGACGTGATCATGGGTACCTTAATCTTGTGTATATGCACACCAGCTAATACGTCAAGGTTGATATTGTCGAGTTCAAAGATGGATGTACAAATCCCAGTTTCTGTTCGACGCTCGCACGGAGTCCCTTTTTTTTTCACTCTTTCTTTTTCGTCAAAGTTTCCGTGGCGTCTGGGTCCAACCAAGCGTGTCTGTAGGACTCTGACTGGGCTGCTGCACCAGCGTGAAGAGCGCGTTGCAGGAATTTCTGGCGTTGGGTTGAGGAAAGTGGCTCATCATGTTGGCGGACTAGAGCTCCAGAGTCTCCAATGTGAAGTGAGTCTACAGCGTTGGCTGCTCCAAGATTCGACACTTGCAGGCCTTTATAGGGTGACGGGAAATGGTCATACAATATAGTCGACTTCTGCATGTCAGATTCAGCTTGTCCAAAATTCGTCTAGACCGTGAGGGTATTTCAGCGTGGCGTTTGAGATGGTCAGGAATCTAGAAGTCCCGTATTTGAAAATGTTCTTTCTTCTTGCAACTCCCCCGAGTTTTTTACGAACGTCGGGTTGACTAAAACCCTTTCCTGGTTTCATTCTATCATCCATCATACCGCAAAGACCAAGCAAGGCCTTGTTTGTTTTTTGATTATTAGGTACCGTAATGGCTGCTTCCGCTGATGAACGTAGTCTCCCCGAGACGATTCTCCTTTGGTTTTTGGAGATACTTGGAGCGGTGACTGCTATCCTCTTCGGCGCCTTTGGGGTTCTGTCATGGCAGGCAGCAGAGAAGGCAAATGCAAAGTCGGATTTGGCGAACTCGCAATCCGACACAGCAAACTTAGTCGCTTTGGTAGGGCTATGTGCTCAAATTGCGTCAGGGGTAAGCCGGCACCTATGAATTTCTCTACCTACCTAGGTATACCTACCTAGGTAGGTAGAATTCTCAGTCTAGTTTCTAATGGCGAAGCATGTCATTCAGAATCCAAACCTATCAGGACTCTGTACCGGCATTCAAGCTGCCGCAGAGTCGACGTTATCTGAGATCGCATCGTCGATTTTCGGGACAATTGCTTCAACGGGCACGCTCGTGTCAAGTATAAGCGCAACTGCAACTGCAACAGCCGCTTCCAGCACCGCTTCTCAGTCTTCGAGTATTACTGTATTGCCTACCTATACCACCGGCCCGGCCCCTAGTGCCACTACGACCAGTGGAAATGCAGCTACTCAGCTCAGTCCTGGCGCAAAGCTGGCCCTGGGGCTTGGGCTGGGAATTGGGTTAACTGTGGTCATTATCAGCGCCCTGACCGTTTGGACTATGTTGAAGAAGAGGTCAGACAGGCCGATGATGATGGAGAAAACGCTTCCGGATCTCCCACCGGATGTTCCTGTTGGCTCGAAGCGTCGAGCCGTCTCGGCCGACCAGAGTCGTTGATCGGTTTGGAAGAAAACAGACAGGCTAAGGGCCCTACTGCAACCTAAGGTGGAGTTCTAGGAGAGCTCGATTATGCCAGGTTCGGATAGGTTATTTTTGCAAAGAATCAGCGCAGCTTTTAAGAGAATCGTCAGCTCACTAGATTTCGTAATAGAAGAAGATACCTATCATTAGAGCCATATTCCGTAGGTTATACCGAGACCCCAGCGTGACTAGCAGTCACTTTCAGAAGAGCCCTTTGAAGACACTCTATCCTCGACGCAAGCAAAGTCAGTCATCTATCCAACCTTACGATCTTAATTCTTAAGACTACTCTTCTAGCGAAGTTTACGGACATCTCTCTCACCAGAAATACCATCAAGAACTAGCTGCAAGATTACCGGAAGAAGCAGTGACACGGCTACCTGCCAACCCAACGACTTATATGATGCGTTGCCATACGATCCTCGTCATGCTCGATTCTGGGATGACGCGATCCGGCTGGGAGGTACAATTTCATCGGCGCCAAAACCGGGATCGTATTGACGGGAATCGTCTTGAGGGGAAACACGACTACTTCCTTGTGAGCTCCTAGCATGGGGCAAAGAAGTCAAGTTCCACCATAAGGAAGAGGGGTTCAATACATGTTGGTTTTACGGAAATGCCCCGAACAGACATAGCTGGTTGGAATCCTCTCCACGACTTCCTTCCGCGCAAAATGACCCGGGCCACAATTTTTTTTGTTACTCCGTCATGTGCATGCACCTTTGAAGATAGGTACTCAAGGTACGTGGCAAGTCGCGTACAAAAGTAAAGTACAAAAGTAAAGGACGGAAACCAAAGGTGATGGAAACCCTTTCGCCATGCCGCTGCTTTTTTCTTCTTCTTTCAAATACACACCAACCATATACCGTTACAACTCATGGGCCGTAATTCAATCCATCTCGATCAGTACTTTCAAGCATTCATGCTGCGCTGCAGTGCCGAACGTCTGGTAGGCTTTTTCCATTTCGCCGAATTTGAACTCTGAGAGACAAAAAGATAATCAGTCGTCGTCAACGGCTGGGTCCATAAAGCCCGACAAGAAGACTTAACTTACTGTGCGTGATCAATCGCGCCGGATCCAGCTTTCCGGACTGCACAAGGCTGAGAAGCATCGGGATAGAGACGGTGTCCACAAGTTTCGTTGTGATGGTGATGTTCTGGGACCACAAATCCTCCAAGAACAGATCTACTTTGGTGCCGTGAACCCCGACGTTGGCCAACGTACCGCCCACCGCCAACAGCCTCTGCGCCATCTCAAACGTCGCGGGTACACCCACGGCTTCGATGACAGTATCACAACCCTTGGCCCCTGTCGCCGCCTTGACCACCTCCAAGGCGTTGCTGGCGGTGGCCGTATGCGTCGCGCCCATGTCCTTGGCCGTCCGCAACCGGCTCTCGTCATTGTCCACGACGACGAGGACGGACGGCGAATACCACTGTGCGGTGACCAGGCTCGCTATCCCGATGGGTCCCGCCCCGATGATCACCACCGTACCCGCCGGCGCCACCTTGCCGAGGAGCGTGCCACACTCGTAGCCGGTGGGGAACGAGTCGCTCAGCATCACCAAGGCGGCCTCATCCACGCCGTCCGGGATGGCAAACAGGCTGGCGTCCGCGTGCGGGACACGCACGTAGTCCGCTTGGCATCCGTCGATCGTGTTGCCGAGAACCCATCCGCCAGATGTGCAGTGCGAGTACATGGTCTTTCTACAGTACTCGCACGAAGAGCAGTAGGACATGCACGCTATGAGCACGTGGTCGCCCTTCTTGTGCTTCGTCACCGAGGGACCGGTCTCCTCGACGATACCGACGCCCTCGTGCCCCAGGATTCGGCCTGGGGTGCAAGTAGACACATGGCCTTTCTTGATGTGGAGGTCCGATCCGCAGATACTTGTCTTGGTGATCTTGATGATGGCGTCCGTTGGGTTGGCAATGTGTGGGCGGGGTCGTTCCTGTAACTCAACCTCCCCGACAGACGTGTACACGAGAGCTTTCATGTCGACCTTCTGTTGACGATGGATCAAGACATGTGGGATCACTGATCAGGCCTGGCCACCTGGGCAGAGTGGTGGGGTAAGACCGCTATTTAGGTAGAGGTAGCCATGAACTCTGTCACCAGATACCAAGCCGAGGTGGTATTGGAGACGGGGATCGCCCAGGAGTAGTGTTCGTGCGGGGAACCTTGGAAGGAATTGAAAAACCTCATGATTGTGGCAGCCTACTTATTCCAGTGACATGTCATACCCCTTACCCGTCACGTTGTGAGTGCGTTGATATAAGAAACAAAGACTAATGCGGGCAGGCCTATACTGGGTTGTTCATTCGGAGCCAGGATGCGAGATGACGGAGTCACTTGAGACGGCCCTGTTGTGATGATGACCTTGAAAAGCCCACCGTGTCTTCTAGAAGACTCCCTTCCAGTTGTAGTCAACTACCACGGCTTTCTCCAGCTTTGGTAGACCCAGGGCCCTGAAGGTCTTGTGAGCCGGGTCCTTGAAGACGTAGTAGTCCCGGTCCTCGGTATTCTCAAACTCGACCACGAAGGCATATTCGAGGCCATCCTGGATGCACCAGATCAAATTAGCCACGAGACTGAACCAAGGGCGCTGCGCTTTTCCTTCGCCTTCGCACGCGGAGGATTGTGAACTGGAAAGACTTACGCTGAGTCCCTCTGGGGAGTTGTCCTTGCCGCCCGTGATCGATCTGATGTAGGGTCTGCCCGTCTCGGGCCCGAGGCAACGGTCCTTCAGTGTAAGCATCTCGTGTGCCACCTTGTCGTCATGTAACCGAGTCAGCTCCGTCCAGCAGTCGGAGTCCTTGTGAGTCCGGGCAGAGATAACGCACATTCTGTTTATCACTCTCGCTGGTGCCTGCTTTGAATTGGAATTGCACAATGTGGATAACCCCGGTGTCGCCCATTGTGGCGCCTGACGAGTCGCGGGTGGACAGAGTAAAGCAGGTGATGATCAGGACTGAGGCAAGAATTGCAAAGAGACGCCAGGTGGGAGGGGGTGCTATGCTGCGTCAACCAGGCTGCTTATGAAGCAACAGGTGGTAAGGAGAGGCAGCTGCTGGGTGGAGGGGTCTAGGGGTCTACGGTTGAAAGGGACGCTCAGGCGCCGGCGAAATGCCGGTAAGTTGCTAGTTGCCCCTCAGTAAACGTGCCCTGTCGCGGCTCGGTCCGCCGCTAGTGTCCACATTGCGGTACATCCGGGACATCGCAACGCGCTGCGCATCAACTCGTCTGTGTTTTGACAAGAGCATGCTCCGAGATACCTAGGTAGTTTCAACTCACCCCCTACTCGAATCAACACACACCGTCCCTTCTGGAACCCGCGCTGTGAGCCCTCCCTGTGAGCCCGGCTAACCAACCCCGACCCCAAGCCGGGGGGGGGGCCCTATCAACCTCCCTTGCCTGACGCTCCCCCAGATCTCCCATCAAGATGGCCGACGACACAGCCCAGATCAACGACAACCCGGAGCTCCAGTCGTACTACCAATCCCTCGAGTCACGCATCGGCTACCGCCTCGTGCTGGGCGGCACGCGGCACTTCGGCTTCTGGGACGCGGACACCCGGTGGCCGTTCCCCGTCACGCCCTCGCTGCGGAGGATGGAGCAGAAGCTGCTGGAGCGGCTCGACCGTGAGTAAACTGAGGACCCGGGGAGGAGGAATGCTGAACCAACCGATGCTGACTGGGGCCCGGTGCAGTCCCCAAGGGAGCGCGTGTGCTGTACGGTTTTTTTCTTCTCTTCTTCTCTTTTCTTCTCACTCTTTGCCGGCTTTGCCGACGCGCAATGCGCCCCCCCCCCCCAAGAAAACCGGACTCTCTTTCTTTCTTGGCTTCCTAATTTGCCAAAAGGGGGGCGGGGATGGTTTAGAATGCAGAATGCTAACAAGGGACGTCGGGAAGTGATGCAGGCTGCGGTGTCGGGCATGTGGCGCTGTACATGGCGCGAGAGGGAGGGTTGCGGGTGACGGCCATTGATGTCGTAGAGCACCACGTGGAGAAGGCCCGGAAGAACATCGCCCGCTCCGGGCTGCCGCAGGGACAGGTTACGGCGAGGAGAGCCGACTACCACAACCTGGACTTTCTACCGGATGAGTCGCTAGACGGCATCTACACTAGTGAGTTCTCCTATCTCCCCCCTCCCCCTCCCTCCCTTCACACTTGTGCGCCAAATGATCTGGCACCACCCACCTCGCTAGAGGGATTCCACCACGGACCGTCTAACCCAGAGAGAGCGCAGTGGAGACCCTCGTGCACGCCACAGACTTGGAGCGCGTGCTCGGCAACTTCTACCGCATCCTCAAGCCGGGCGGGCACCTCGCGGAGCACGAGTACGAGACGCGGATCGCGGGGGCGGCGGACACGGGCCAGCTCGCGGGGGACGTGGCGGCGGTGACGGCGCTCAGCGCGATGCCGCTGGACCTGATGGCGCCGGGCCGGCTGCGGCGCGCGCTGGAAGACGTCGGGTTCGTGGACGTCGACATCGTGGACTACTCGGCGCAGGTGCGGCCGATGCTGCGGCTGTTCTACTGGTTGGCGATCGTGCCGTACCTCGTGGTCAAGGTGCTGGGGCTGGAGAGGTATTTCGTGAACACGGTCGCGGGCGTGGGGGGGTTGAGGGGCCAGGAGCATTGGATGTACATCTCGGTGCGGGCGAGGAAGCCGGGGAAGCTGGGGGAGCCGGAGAAGTCGAGGTGAGGTGGTGAGGTGGTGAGGTGGTGAGGACCGGGTGCGGTGTATGCATGGGGTGAGTATGATATAGCGCCATTACTCTCCCTTACCTCCCTTACCTTCAATCTCCTCACGATGCATAGCTGGGTCATGAAACAGGTCGCAAGGGAGTCGACGAACAGATAGCACAGCTGCTTGTTGAGGGGCTAACCGTCTGAGAGACGAGCCCCGATGGAATGTCTCCCGTGTCGGAGTCGGCCGGCATAGTGGATTTTGTATTTGAACCCTTCCTTTGCTTTTTCCCCATTTTCCCTTTTCTCCTTTCCCTCGTGTGTTCTGTTTTGGAGGGAGGAGACTCTCGGGCCGTGACAGGGCAGACCCGAGCCGGCCGCCCTGTTGCCCATCTCTCGTATCGTGGGAGACACTCGGGCCTTCAACTTGGACCAGTGACGTGACCCAGGTAGTAAGCTTTGCACTTTTTAGTCGAGCCAAGTGCCGGTGCTTGTGGACGGGTGTCACCTTGGCACCGACACGGCAGTCCGTCCCCTCTGAGGTCATTCCCGGCGGGTTGCAAGTCTTGGCGACGCGGCCAAGCCTTCGTGGGCTGGGTTGCATGCTGCCAGGGTTGTTGGATTGAAGAAGGTGAGCACGTGAGGTGTTAGGCCTCACTTTTCAAGGTTGAATCACAAGCAGCCTCCAGGCCTCTTGGCTGGAAGCTGGCATATTACCGGATACTTACATACCTAGGTACGTTGTGCAACCTTCCTATGTTCCTAGGTACCTATAAAACCGAAAGTGGCATGCCATCTCACGTAAGCCGCCTCCGGGGCCCTAAATCCTACGGACCGCCCAGTGCAAACACGCTGATCCGGCATCCTTGGCACTTTGCGGAGGAACGATTCAATTGGCGACCAAGGCTGTCGGGTGAGGCTTGTAAGACTTCAGCAGTCGATGCCTAGTTCTCACTCAGCAGCGGGGCAGGTTGACAGGCTGAGACGCTCTGCTGCTCCGCTCGGGAGTGCGCTTCATTGCCGTCGTTGTCGTTGTCGTTGTCGTTGTCGTTGTCGTTTTCGTTGTCGTCGCCAGATGACATCCGATGTGGTTGTTGATGATACCAACTGCGGGGCGGGGCGGTGCAAGGCACTCTGCCACGCGGCGGAGTCGCGTCAACGTGCTCGCCGGCAGCAGCCTTCCAAGGTTGGCCGACAGGGTTCTCAGGGTTCCCAGGGTTCCCAGGGGAGAAAAAGCCAAGACGTCGCTAAACACCGGGAATAGACTAGATTGGAATCTATAGATGGGATTCTGAGAGATGGGGGAAGAAATTGCGACCACGACTACTGGCTCAAGAGGCCGAGAAAGGTCCCAAAGCTCGAGCGGCTGTGGTGTGTGTGGTGTATGTGTGTGTGTGTGTGTGTGCGCCAGGCGAGGTTCAGGGGTGAAGAGGCCGCGCGTCAGTTGTTGTCGTACTGCCGTCATCATGTTTGATGCGTGCCTACGACGCCGCCCATGATGGTGAGCGAGGTGGTGCAAAGAAGTGAGATTGTCTCGGGATGCAACAAATTTGGGCCATGCTTCACCGACCACAAGGCTGGGATTGCTTCCGTTAGCAATTCTATATCTCTACAAGAATTTCTCCGATCAGAGAACCTGATTCAGCGTGGCAGCGTGGATGATGCCACGACGGGCCGATAAAAATAACATCGCACGAAACAAGCTTGAGTCACGACAAGTTCATCAATTCAGGGACACAGTCATTGACTATGATGCCCCTGTCCTTCTTTGCTCGGCTCGAGAGCATTTTGATATAGGTCGACCTAGTGTGGTATGTGTAGGCGTGCTAGGTCGACATCTAGGTCGACATCTAGGTCGACATCTAGGTCGACATCTAGGATCTTGGTTGCTGTCTCGGCGTCATGATGAAATACGACGGGCCAGATACGGACCACCACCTATGTTTCTATGGTATAATTCAACCGAGTGGTCGGGAAAATGCCAAGAAATGTGGCGTCCCAAATGAGAGAGCGACGCTGGAGTGTGGGTAGTAGGCATGGGCTCGGGAGGGAAACGCAATTGGACATGGGCGCACAAAAGAGAAAAGACCAAGACCCTGGTTCTGGTTCCGGAAGGGACGGCAGAGGATGAGCATACGATATGCGCAGACATAATCAAGAAATGGCGATCTTGCTCCGTTGTGGAAGGCACCTACACAGTGCTCCCTCCGTACACACACACACACACGACACACACACACACGGCAGCCGGCCTGACCCTGACCGAATGATTCCCCCAAGGTGCCCAAGCCAGGTAGTACCTAGGTAGTGCTGTGGTGCTGTAGTGTAGTAATTCATACCCCAGCCCGAAGTGGGTCCTCCCCAACTGTCCACCCTGGCCCTTGCGTTTCCCCTTGCGGAGCCTGCGTGCGGAGCCTGCGTGCGAAGCCTCCTCAAGATACGTACTACAGCGCACTCCTTCACCGGCATTCCGTACCATCTTTTTTCTTTTTTCTTTCTTTCTTTCTTCTTCACTTGTTTGATACTGCAGCTTCCAAGT
>MUZH01003453.1:0-14435 GCA_003012965.1 Juglanconis oblonga
CAGCCGGGGGAGGCGGCGGAGATCCCGCTGGAGCACCCGGAGCACCCGGAGCACCTGCCTGTTGCTGCTGCTGAGCTGCCTGGGCCGCCGCGTAGTACTGCTGGTAGTAGTGGACATAGGCCGCGTAGCCACCGTACGCAGCGTACGGATCCTCGGCGCCCGGCTGGCCTTGCTGCGCGCCAGCACCGTACATCTGAGCGTACTGCGCCGCATAGTCGTAGGCGTTGGGCGTCGCGCTGGCGGTGGAGGGCGAGACGACCGTGGCAGGCTGGGAGGGCGGCTTGGGCGAATTGTAGCTGTTGTTACCGTAGCCACCACCCTGGCTGTGCTGCCGGTCCCCGCGGCGGTCGCTGTACCTGTCACCTCCTCCGTAGCGTTCGCCTCCACCATATCGATCACCTCCGCCGTAGCGGTCGCCTCCATTGAAGCGATCGCCTCCGCCATAGTGACCGTGTCCACCGCGGTCGCCGCCGTAGCTGGGGCGTGGAGGACGGGACTTGAACTCTTCGTACTGCTCCGTGACATTGACCATGAGGTCTTCGCAGAGCTCCTTCGCCTTCTGGACCATGTTGGGGTCGGGACCGGCGACATGCAGGTACATGGGCTCCTCAGCCTCACGGCCTGTCGAGTTCTCGATGTAGCCGGAGCCCTGGCCCTTGATCTGTACGCGACAGCCGGTCTCTTGCTGGATGTGCTTGACATACGAGCCTCCATGACCCACGACCTGAGCGCGGAGGTTGAAACCGGGAATGGGCTCGAGGGTGATAGGGATCTTCTCCTCGGGCCATTTGCGCTGGACATTGTCAGCAAAACTCACAGAGAGAGGCACACACACACCAAAGGTCAGCACATACTCGACCAAACTCGTCACGCTCTACTGTGTCCTGCTCGCGCCGGCGGAAACGGCGCTCGTCCACCAGCTGCGGGAGATCCTGTTTCATCAGCTCCTCGATCTTCTCCACGGCCCTCTCGAGGCCCTCCTTTGTCTGGCTTGTCACATGGAGATACAGAGGCGGATTCTGTGTTGGTTGGTTAGCCCATGCCTCAAGGTTCTCAAGGAGTCGTGTTCCTTACGGCTGCGGTGGCCATAGCCTTGTCCGGATAGTAGCTTCCTCGGGTGGTGACATCTTGGTAAGAACAAAATCGTCAACTTCCAATCTTCTATCAAAACGGCAGTCTGTTTAGTCTTCGGGTAGGTGGTAGCATACCAGCGCCGGTGTCATCTTTAATCTAGAATCAAGCAGGGGAGGTCAGCAGCGGCCAAAGAGACGATCATCTGCACGCGAGCTGTCCAAGCTCCGATTGTAAGCCAGGCTTGATCTCGCCATACAGGGAATGATATAGTAGTTGAGGGAGAAAAGCTGTGCTGCAACATCTGACGATGGTTTTGTTTTGTATCAGCAGGAATAGACCAGGCAAAGTATTTACCATTTTCTGTGTGGACCCCTTGGTCAGGGTGTATCGGTTCCGCAGGTCGTTGACTTCGATGTCCTTGATGTAGTCGCCGTCGGCGATGTACATCTCGCCATTGATGGTGCCACCCGGTGGGCCAGCCGAGGCGGCTGTCGAGTCAGAGCGGATCGGGGGCACGTCGACATGCTGGATGCCCTTGCGCGCCTCAAGCTGGGCCTTGATCTTTGCAGCCGCGGCAGCTGTGGGTTCGGGTGGTCAGTACAGCATACACCTCTTCCAATTCCCCATCCTCGAGCCAGCCACCGTTTGCCTTGGAGAAGCAAACACAGCTCCCTATTAGCCTTACCTGCAGCCGCCGCAGGATCAGCACGGTCGGCAGGCTCCTTCGCAGGCGACCCAACGGCATCGCGCTCCTTGGACAGCGGGCTCCTCTCGCGCGCGGAGCCCTCTCTGCTACGGGAGGGGGGCGATCGCGAGCGGCGGTCGAATCTCGAGGCCTTGCGAGGTTCGGGCTCCTTCTGGTCGAAACGCGACCGCTTGGCAGTGCGGCGCTCGGTGTCATCCATTGTGGTTGGCGTGGTAAGACTGTACGTAGCCGAGGTGCTGCCCTTTGTGTGTGAAGGTGTCGGAGGGAGAATGGAGTCGGGAGGTCGGGAGGTCGAAAGGCTGGAATTTCTAGCGACGAACCAAAAATGGGGCAGTGCGGCTAAATGTGGGGGCCTCGACCGCAGCCGCCTCGATCCCTGCATCCCTCCCTGCAGCCCTTCTTGTTGTGTCGCAGTCACTCTGCTGTCTGCAACGTCGAATAAATTTGACATGTTCCACAAGTCACATACATACATGAAATTCAGTCAGATAAATTTGGATGGTTACTATGGACTTTGCTTGCCAAAACAAAAAACAATCAAGTGAATGAAGGCAATGGAGGTCAACAGTCTAGCCCACGCTTGGCTATAGGAGAAGATGTCTTGTATTCACGCTCTCGAGACCACCCGATTTTTGCTAAGACTGCTTCCACGTATCTTCTTGTTGGCTCTAATTTCTTATGATCATACAAGGAAGCATGAAAATGCTCCACCATACTGGCAATTTCAACCATCACCATCCCCTATCATCTAGGGTGTAGCCTTGCTCATGCTAATCAGTCTCTTCACACCAACCTGTCGGTCATGTTAGCGTACTTGTTCATGCGGGATTACTGGGTCAGGTGAACATACCATCCAGTTACCACACTCCTCCGTCTTGTTCTTCTGGACGTCCACCTGGATCTGCTGCGCAAGATCATAGTTCCTGGACGCAAGGGCCTCCGCCAGCTGGTTCAGCTGCTCGATCGTGGCCGGCTGCACCAGCTCTTCGTTATTCAGGTGGTCGAACAGCAGGTTCAGCCGCTTCTGCGTGTCCTTGACCTGCGGCGCGAAGTTGGCCGGCGCCTTCGACGCCACTCTGTGCATGTCCTGGGTGAGGATATCAACCATCCCCTGGGCACTGCCAGGAATGTGCGATCGATCTCCAGCCGGGTGCCGGGGCTTGGGTGGGGGAGCCGCCGCCCGTGAGGGTGGATGAGTCGCCGTGCCATGGGGTGGGCCTCCCATCGGAGGACCAGCTGATGGTGGAGGAGCCAGCGGAGGCTGGCTGCCTGGAGTGGATGCTGCAGAATATGGCGAGGGGGCGTACGGTCCTGGCGCACCTGGTGTTGGCGCTGCCGGTGCGTAGGGGTTGGCGGGGGGTGGTCTGCTGGCAGCCGGAGGAGGCGGCATCGAAGCACCCGGAGGAGGCATCGAGGGCGGCTGGTTAGCCTGTTGAGCTGCCGGAGCCGGAGCATACCGGTTCGACGGAGGCAGACCAGCCGGTGGTGCATTATAAGGCGAGGCGGTCCGTGGGGCTCCGGGGGGAGGCACTGCCCCAGCCATGGGTGGTGGGGGAGCATATGCATTCGACGTCGTAGACGGAGGTCGCATTGGCATTTGTCCCACCTGAGGAGGACCTGCCAGAGGAGAGGTGACGCGCGGAGGACCGGATCCTGCCTTTGGCGGCGGAGGCGGCGGAGTGGCCGTTCCGCGCGGTGGAGCTCCGTAGGGGCTCTGAGGTGGCGGAGCACCGGGCGTCTGCTGGCCTGGGAAGGGCGAGGCCACGACCTGCCGGGGAGTGTTTTTCCGACGTGGCGCCTTGACCACTTCGGGTGTATCGTTCCATTCACCCACATCCTTCGCCCTCAAGAGTGGCGGGTTAGAAGACGGTGTTGTGCCTCTGGGCGGAGCACCCGGTGGGGGCGGCGCCATGGCCGTCTGGCCGTATGGTGTAAATGCTGCCGGCTGGGGAGGCGCGTATCCTGCGGATGGCTGATAAGGAGACGCACCAGATTGGGCATAAGGGTTGGCGGGTGGAGCGTATGGATTCGAAGCTAGTGCCGAGGCCGGTGCGCCGTATGGATTAGGAGCCGCTGCTCCTGGCGGAGCATACGGGTTGGCAGCTTGACTCGGGACAGGAGCTGCAGCCGGAGCCGGAGACCCATAAGGGTTCAGAGGGTTGCTAGGCCCCTGCTGAGGCGCTTGGTAACCGATGGGCTGAGCCTGGCCGTAGCCAATGGGTTGTTGTCGAGTGGCTGGTCGACTGCTCGTCGTTGCTTGACGAGCAGTGGCCTGTGCAGGTGCTGCCCTTTTAGTGGCGAGCCTGACACGGTTTCTCGCGACATCCGCAGCTGGGTAGTCGGCTGGGAGCAAATCGAGATACTTCTGGGCCACAGAGAGCAGACCATGTGCTGCAACAATGTCCGCGTATTCGGTATACTTGTCGTACAATGCAGCCAGCTTCCAGTCGGAACCTAGGGTCGTCTCCTTATCGTTGAATTTGGTCACATGCCGGAAGACCGTGACCTTTTCGATGAATTTCTGCAATATCCTGGCGTGCACTGAGAAGGTCGAGTCTTCGCTCTCCTCCTTCATTTCGGCCTGCTCGGCCTCCTCGAGATCCTCAATCCAGATGGCCACAGCCTTCTCCAGCCTCGAGCCCACCAGGTAGCAGAATGAGGCGTCCTTGCGGGAGCCCTGCTCCAACATCCGGTCGCCAAGAGCCTCGCAGAGATCAGGGAACTCATCAGGCTTGGCAAATGTGCACAGCGTTGCCATAGTCTCCTTCCAATCCGCCAGATCTGCGTTGTAGACGACATCCCAGAGATTCCCAGCCACGACGGAGCTCAACAGGCGGAGATAGCTGGGGCTGCCCTTCTTGTTGGAGAGGTACGCCGCCTGGACCTTGTCCACAAGCTCCTTGCCGCCGCAATTAGCAATGATGAAAGCGTCCGCCATGCGATCTTCCTTCAAACATATCTCGGCCGCCTTGGCGAAGTTTCCTAGCATGAGAGCCTTGGTTATCTGGTCTTCCAAAGAGGTGTTGCCTTCACTGAGGAGGTGGAATGGGTCCTCTGTCTTGGCTCCCTTGTTGGCTGCCAGACCTGACAGGAAGTCTTCGCCGCCAGGGCCATCGAACATGCTGACTATTCTCCTGTGCTTGGTCTTCTCGACGCCGTTCTCCTTGGGCGTCAAAGATTCGGTCTCTTTAGGCGACTCCTCGCCATTTGCAGCCTCCCCCTCCGCCTCCTCCTCCTCTTCCGCCTCCTCCTCCTTTCTGAACCCCAAGTAGTCAATCACTTGCTGACGAGGGTCAGCGGCCACAAGCGTCTCCATAACAAGCCAGTCAGCCTTCTCATCCTCGGTCTTGGCCTGCTCCAGGTGCGATGCGCAAATCGCTTTGAAATCTCCATCATGCAACGAATTCTCGAACTTCTCGGCTTCGGCCGTGACATTAGAGTCCACAGAGAACTGGGTGATCATAACCTTCGAGGTTCCAGGGTGACCGGTCGCAGCCGAGTTCTTCTTGAAAACAACCACTTTGCCGCCGAAGCCAAAGGACGCGCCAATGGGTCTCCGTAGCCAAGCAGGTGCCTTTGGAAGAGAGAAAGAAGCGCCCTGGGGCTGCGTCTGTGCGCTTGTGAAGAAGTCCTCACCATCCAGGCTATTCTGCGCAGCAGTCTGTGCAGTAGTGGGATTGGTGTTCTGTAAAGTCTGAATGGCGATCTTACCATCAAACGACGCTGTGGCAGACAGGCTCGGATTGTGAGGGCTGAAGCGGGTCAAGAAGGTCCAGTTCGTGACCTCAGGAAACTCGCCGTAGCGCTCTCCAGTCTGTGGGTTCCATACCAATGTACGGTTGTCCTTGCCACAAGACAGCAGCAAATCTGCATCTTGCTCGCACCAGGACAGAGACAGAACGCCCTGCTCATGCCCCTGCAGCGTACGCTCCGGCGCATTGGAATTCCTCAGATCCCAGAGAAGGATGACAGGTGTGTTGTCATCAGGCGTCGCCGTCAACAACTTGGTTGAGTTGTTCGGGTCCCATGCTATGGCGCTCACACGCTTCCGGTTGTTGTTGAGGGTCAACGACGCCTTCTTGGTCTTCAGATCCCACACGGTCACGAAGCCTCCCGAGCCCCCCGTGGCCAAAATGTGGGAGACCTTCCTGTTCCACGCCACGCATTCGATGTCGTCGGACCGAGCCGCAGCATTGCCCAGACGCAGGGGGTTCTCGATATCGTTGGTGTCATGGATGTAGAGCTCGCCCTTGTCGCCTGCGGTTGCGATGATCTGGGGCTTCAAGGGGTTGAACTGCAGGGACTTGATGGCGCCGCTGTGCTTCGTCGTCTGGGCAATCTGAGCATCGGTTGCTCCGGAGATGAGCTTCTCAGCATCCCACAGCTGCAGCGAGCCGTTCTCGAGGCCGCCGGCAATGATGCCTCGAGGGTGCGTCTCGTCTGGTGGTCCCCATGCCAGGTCGTGGAATCTGTTGGTAAACAAGTCAGCACGTCACCAGTCGAGAAATTCCTGGGGCAGGACATACTTCGAGTCTACGGCGATGCTGGCCATGGGCTGGAGCTCGAGTCCCTGCTCTTGGCTGTCCAGGTTAAGATCCCATAGCTCGAGCTTCACCTCGTCAGAGAAACTATCGTCGACGGCTCCAGCGCGGGTTCCAGTGACAAGGAGAGGCTTGGCTGGCCCAGAGGACCAAGCAAACGCCGCCGTCCGCGGGATTTCTCTCAATCGCACCATACTGTAGTCGTCCTGTGAAGCAGTTGTTGGAAAGAGGAAGTGGAACTATGGCCTCTTGGAGGAGCCTGGAACTCGTTATTGTGAGCTAAACAGTCACTCGGTAGGAAGCCGCTAGACAGGCATTGAACAAATTAAAAAGACGCAGTTTCGTGCGCAAGCAGCGTCTGGATGTTTTGCAAATTACGACTGCTGCAAGGCTGAAGTGTATCGAGGGTTGTAAAGAACACAATGATGGATTCCAGTCCGGGCTGAAGGGCCAGATTGCTGGAGTGCTCGCTGAAGTCCGCAGGGGTTAGGACTACGGAGCAAACAGCAGTGATTAGTCACCTGCAGGAGCTGTAATTCTGCCCCTCCAAACGCTCCACGGCGGCAGGGGCTTGACTAGTACGCGACCTTGATATTCTTAGACTGCGGCTTCTTCGTTAACCTCCCACCTTATTCCCAAGTCGCCAAAATGACCGACGCAACACGGTGGAAAGCAACAGTCTACGTCGGTGGCCTTGCGCCCATGGTCACTGTCGCAACATTACATGACGCATTCCTCCCATTTGGGGACATCGCAGACGTCTCGCTCCCGAAGAACGAGAATCCGAACTCCAACACCACGGAGCCACATCGCGGCTTCGCCTATGTCGAGTTTGAAGATGCAGACGACGCGAAGGAGGCTATGGATAACATGGACCAGTCAGAGCTTTTTGGCCGGGTCATAAAAGTCACAGCTGCCAAGGCGCCCAAGAGTGCGGAAGAAGGGCTGGGAAGCAAAAAGGCACTCTGGGAACAGGTAAGTCCAACCCCTGTTGCCTTTCTATTCCGGGATGCTGACCACAGTCCGTCCACAGGAGAGTTGGCTGGCACGGCATGCTGTCAGCGAGGAGGATCGGCTCGCTGCTGAGCAGGCACAGGCCGCTCCAGAATCAAGGCCAGAAGATCCGATGCAAGGCCTCGAAGGATTGGATGTGGCCGGTCCTCAGCCAGCATGAAACTGTCTAGACAGATGGCAAGAATGGCAAAATGATACCCAATAGCATAGTACGGCGTTCCGGCAGACAGGTGGATATGGGTCAGATCGGTCAGAATGAATAAAAAAGTGATGATTTTGGAGCCGGACAACCTGGCGCTTTTGGTCCAGCTCGCAACCTCTATATCTCACAATGTACAATCACACCTGCCTCCCGTGCATGTCCTCCTTCGCCATGCACAACCTCTTCCCTGACTCCTTCTAGCTCTAGTGGTGCTCCTCGGAAGCGGCGTGGGCGGCGGCGTCCGCGGCACGGTTTTGACGCTTGAGGCGGATGGTCTTGTCGGTGAAGAAGTGGCGCACGCACGAGTAGCCGGCGGCGAAGACGGCGAACCCAACGACAATACCTGGACGTATGTGAGTTTTTGTAATGCTCCAAGAGAGTCTTCTTCTGCAACGAACCGAGAGGATACAACTCAGCGGGGATCTTGCGGAGTCGTCGCAGGCGTTGGGAAATAGTGTGAGCTGTAGCATGTTGAGGGATATCGTCAGCCTTGCCTCGTCCTCGTGGGTACATATCTAGCCTGGTCTGGCCGAGAAAAGAATCGCGTACCAGCTTGTTCCTCGTTCTAAATGATGTGGCCTGATTAGAGATGTCGTCACGCCATAAATATGCACCCGAGGGGGGAGGCACTCACGGGCACCGGGCGCATCAGCGCGCGGGTCGGCTGGAACATCCGCATGGCCCTCGTGGGATACATCCTGACGAAGAATATGAGTGGGGTTGGTATGGGTCGTGAGGTTGTCGGAAGCTGGGGCTCTGCTTTGCAATTGGCGTTGGTCTGTATGGAAGTCGTCCTGCTTGCTCGGTCCGTGCCAGAGGAAGCTTGAAAGCCAAGGTTGAAAGTGACGGTTCTCCAAGAAACTCCACCCAGCTGTCAAGCCAGCCAGTCAAATCACTCAATTTTTAAACAGCCTTCCGGCCGGCTACACTCCCCCCAGGTTTGCCTTGGATTTCCGGCCGTTTCCATCATCGACGTCCGCAGCTCCATTCCATTACCTACAACACTTGGTCGACGTCAACCACCCCTCCGACTGCCATTGAGCCTTGCAACCCTCTCCACTCAGTCTCAAATACAACACCGCCAAAATGTCTGACGACGAGCGCGTTACCAAGCCCTTCAAGTTCGTCACTGGTATGCCGAGGCCCTCTCATCCTCCCATGATCCATCGTATGATTTTCTCGCGCAAGGCTAACACACACTCACAGCTGGTATGGTACACCCTTCTTAACCGCACGATCGATGATCCACCACAACTACAACTGCTGCCACCGGCACTGCTGTAACCTACGGTTGCTGTCGGCTGCACAGGCTTTTTGAAGAGAGCAAACCCCATCTGACCCGAGCTCTCCTTCCAGGTGTCGACGCCCGCTTCCCGAACATGAACCAGACGAAGCACTGCTGGCAAAACTACGTCGACTACCACAAGTGCATCCTCGCCAAGGGTGAGGACTTTGCCCCCTGCCGCCAGTTCTGGCTGGCCTACCGGTCACTGTGCCCCAGCGGATGGTACCAGCGGTGGGATGAGCAGAGAGGTGCGTTATGATATCGCCGGAAGACAGGGACGAAGGGTCAACTAACAGTGTGTACAGAGGCTGGAAACTTCCCGGCGCGCTTGGAATAAGGACGACGAACGGGGGTCGGGAGGAGCGAGCAGAGCATAGACGTTTGGAATCACTCGGGCTAGTCGGCTGTATTAGACGATGAACATAGGGTGCGAATGCATACTCCATTGATGCTGACGGACCCTGTCGGTCGTTTCGATCATGGCTTGTACCGAGCTTGACATAATGAAATTGACGAATGAGTTCGCTCAACCCACCGGGACGGGACTAACCTCGATCTCAAGAACTCAGTCGTCATTCTACTCCGTCTTCTCATGCACTCGGACGATCAGTGCTTGCAAGTTACAGGACAGCAAACTGGGCCCCCGCAGATTGACTCCATCAACGGAATATCTAAATAAAGCTTTGTGAGGCTGAATTTCCTTACGACGTTGCTGGTAGCAAGTGAGCGTCGAATGCCTTTTGTGATTGCAAATGCAAGCGGCCCACGTCGCTTTTTAGAACTCGTTCTCATGAGAATTAAATCGTTCCGCATCATCAAATCAAGAAACGTCAATGAGAGATATGTCACGGGGGGAAAGACATGGGCAGGTTCGTGAGAGAACAATGTCGCAATGTATAGGAAATGTCCAGAGGTATCATGATTTTGCAATCTGATGGTACACCCTCGAATTCAACGCCGCTTGCCCTCATTTCTCCAAAAGCAATGCCTGTTTCCTCAAACGCCAGAATGATTTTGTCTTATGCAAAGATCTGATATTGGACAACTTTGCTGTTCACCAATACCTCCACCGTCTGTACCAGAAATTTATTTCTTGTCGCTGTCATCCTCCTCGTCGGAGCTCATGAACTCGTCGTCCTCGTCAAATCCAAAGAACGTACGGGCCTGACCTGTCGATACAGTAGGTTCCTTGCCTTTGCCTTTACCCTCGTCTGACAGGGGCGTCGTCGCCCCAGAGCTACCGCACGCTTCATCCTCTTCAGCAGAAACCTCCAAAGTCTCCAGCTCCCCCGAACTCGACGACCCGACAGATGTCCCCAACAAATTATCCTTCACATTTCCCTCTCTCATCGCCGCCAACACCGCATCCCTCGTCCTCTCGCCCGCCTCCTCCTTATCCTCCACCCACTTGCCATCCATGCGACCCCGGGCAACATTCCGAATTTCCTCCTCCCTCCGATCCGCGGCCTCCACAATCGCCGCCCACCGCTCTCGCCGCTTCTCCTTCTCCTTCTGTTCCATCTCGGGCTTGATGGCCAGATACTCCGCCAGCGCTTTTGCCTCGGTGACCGTGCGCAGCCGTCGCCCGTCCAGGTTCCTGCTGGAGCCGTTGGTGTCGCCGCCGTTCTTCTTGCGCTTCGAAGACATGCGACCACCTGCTGCGCGGAGTTGCGAGCCGAAACCTCCCTTGCCGCCGCAAAGAGGGTGGCTAAGGCGGAGAGGCAGGATGTCATCTGCCGAGGAGGAGGTGAGGGTGGAGAGGACGCGTGATGAGCAATGAGGAAGTTCGGTATTGGAGTTTGTGGTGAGGACGAGGGATTGGAAGGTGGCATCATCTAAGCGTGCCAATATTCGGTTGTCTAGCTCGTTCCATAGGTCGCAGACTGGTATTGAGGATGGTAAGGGCAAGCAGAGGGTCTTAGGAAGCCCCAATCCGTTGAAGCTCGTGATGAGCACATTGAGATGGCTAGGATCCATGATAAGGATCGCCGTTCGCTTTCGCGTCGAACAAGTGGTGTATGGTATTCGCGGAGTTTGGAATTCACGGGCAACGCCTTCGAAAATAAAGATGTCGTGGGTCGTGTACGCTGGAGGAGGAAAGTTGTCGTAAAGTAAATCGCCGTTTAGTGAAGGAGGCAGTATCGAGGATGATTGCGATAGCGGCTGGAAGAGGTGAAGCGACAAACAGGCGCGAGAGTGTGCACGGGCCAGCTTTTACGGAAAGCGGAGATTCTCAAGCCCCTAGCGCGGAATTTAAAGTGGATCCCCTGTCACCCTGGCGCCGCACAGATTTGGCGAGGCAAGAGCAGAGACTCCAACCCAGAAATCCATCCTAGGAAAAAGCTGTCGCCTCGCCCATCGTCTCTTTCCGACTCCTTCATCAAGCACCCACTCAACCAGTCGGCTAATCGATCGCAACCATGCTTATTCCCAAGGCCGACCGCAAGGCGATCCACGAGGTATGGAAGTCCATCCTGTCCAGAGCAAGAGGAAACAGCCCGGCCGAAAATTCGAAAGAGATCCCAACGAGAAAGCCGACATCAAAATCACACGACTCCGCGACTTTACGATGCAACTTCGACTTGGCGATCTTGACGAATTGGGGCGGAATGGAGCTCTGCACGTTTGGGGGGTACATGTGGCTGATTAATATTTTGTCAATGACAGGCCCTCTTCCGTGAGGGAGTCCTCGTGGCCGAGAAGGACTACAACCTCGCCGAGCACCCCGAGATCCCCGTCAAGAACCTCTTCGTCATCAAGGCCATGCAGTCCCTGAACTCCCGTGGCTACGTCAAGACCCAGTTCTCCTGGCAGTACTGTGGGTGATATCCCGAGACTCTTTTGATGGACACATGGACCCATGTAGAGGCATGGCGCCAACGACAATTCACGGGATCGAAGCTGATGACGGCCTTTTTTGCCACAGACTACTACACCCTCACCCCTGAGGGCCTCGACTACCTGCGCGAGTGGCTCCACCTGCCCGCCGAGATCGTTCCTGCTACCCACATCAAGCAGCAGCGCTCTCACGCTCCTCCCCGTGGCATGCTCGGTGAGGAGGAGCGCCGTCGCCCCTTCGGCCGTGGTCGTGGCGACCGTGGCGACCGTGAGGGTGGCTACAGACGTCGTGATGCTGGTGAGGGCAAGGAAGGCGGTGCCCCTGGCGAGTTCAACCCTCAGTTGTGAGTGGACTCCCTAAATGACTAACGGACAGAGTTCGGGATGGTTCTGCTAACACATTTCTAGCCGTGGTGGATTCGGCCGTGGCCGTGGCGCTGCCCCCCCTTCGTAAGCGCATCCTGAACTGTGGGAATGGGAACGGAATTTGCACGAACGCTCTGAGGCCCGGACGATCTCTACGGACAAGGAAGGGCCCAAAACATGAATCGACATACCACGCGCCAGCCCGCAGATGGGTCAGCAGTGGACGGGTGTTTGCTTTTGGAGTTTGGAGGTTAGAGCTCCTCGGAAAAACATAGCATCAAGGGATTCATCTGTCACGCTGGGTTTCGGGTGCAACAGTGCAGTGACGGACGAATCAAAAACTATGACCAACTTCCAACATGTCTTGCGGCGGTCCAAGCGGCTCTTGTGTGACTATGGTTCTGTCCAGGCGAACGTTTCAGCTTTGAGCAGTGGAATCATGAACGAACTGTCTCTGCCAGACACGACTGATCCCAATCTCTCAACTCATGTGAGGATAATTTTGACAGGTAGCAGCAGCAGATTTCACGACGCTAGAGGGATCGATCCAGCGACCCGTTCCTTTGCAAGGCTACCTACCGCATGAGCTGGGGGGAGGGGGGTTTGAAGGAGATCGTGGCGGACCACATTATCCTGTTCGACCACTCTATCGGTGGCAAATGATTTGGAGACACCTCTTGTCGACGCTATTTATCTGGTTGACAAGCGGGTTGGCTTCTCTCCAGATGCGACGATCAGCCAGCTTCTCCCGACCTATGTCATGTTGAGTTCTCACCATTCAAATCAGGCAATGTGGACGAGATCAATGAGGGGACTAGTGACTCCGAATGTTTTTGCCATTCCTGACAGATGAAACGAATCTGTGTTTCCCTACGACCGGGTTGTTCATGAGAATGTGTTACTATACCTCTTACCCCATGGGGATTTGATGAGCTGTGTCCCAGGAATCTGGGGAAGATCGGGAAGACAGCATCGTCCAGACAGCTGTGCTTCGTCAGCCGAGTTGAACCCATCACCTACCTGAGGGTGGCATGACCTGCCACATCCAACTTTACCTGTCAAGGGCCAGGCTCGGTGTGCTTTGCATGGAATGAAAATTGCCGAATGGCATGTGAGCATCCCTTGAGAGCAAAGATAAATAACAAGTCGGATTGCGTTTCCGGTCCAACAGTTGGCATGTGAGTACATGCCACTCTCTCTGCTCGGGGGGAAACGAGGTCGATGGACTAATCAGATTTCCCAAGGACCCTGAAATTCTGCAGACATGATCAGACACCTGCAGTTGGCCTGTGTACTCGTTTCCGTGGCATCAGCATTTTCCCGCCTCGTACTGCAGCCACCCCACGGACAGGCATATCAAAAACATGCTAGTTTCTCGTGAGACAACGGGTGACCATCACGAGTTTGGGGGGGGGGGGGTCTCAAAAACACACAGTCAATCCAGACCCGGCAGTCTGACAAAGGACACGAAAAAGGTGGACTCTCGCCCCCCACCCAAAATGCGCCCACCCAAAATGCGCCCTCCAGTGGGGATCGTCATGACGAAGAGGGGGACCCCGCCATATCCCGCGATGGGGATCTGGCGGGGGTGAGCTCCTGCAACAGCGGTCCTCGAATGATCGCTAGGGGGGAGGGGGTGGGCAAGGACTCGAAAACAACTGACGCTGCACCGATCACATCGACGAGCATTTGGAGGGAATGCCGCATCAAACGTGGCGGTCAGTGGGAAACCGGTCTCCAGGGACTTGAAGCTAGGGGGCTGAGTTGAGGGAGACTGGCTGACAGGAGATCAACTATTCTTATGTACGGAGTGCCATGATGGCTACTGCCGAATATAAATATCTATCTTTTCTGCTTCTCCCTGGCTTCCTTCACCGCAGCCTGCTTTTGCAAATCCGCTGCTCCGTTCCCTTCTCGCACCAGGAATTGCTCCAGTCCTGACCACTGCTCAGTTTTCATATCCAGTAACACCAAGCTTACTCCCATACCACCCAAACCAAAATGGCGAATCTCCCCAAGACCATGAAGGCTCTGCAGTAAGTCGACTCCCCTCTGTCAGCTCGAAGAAGCCTCGCGGGAACGGTACTCGGCGGTCCCCGAGATCCTCTCGAATCATCCAACACCCCGAGTGCTGACGGATTTCCAATTTCAGATACTCAGAGCCAGAGAAGTTCTCCATTGTCCAGGTTCCTCTGCCCGAACTACGTGACGATGACATCCTCGTCAAGGTGAAGGCTTGTGGTGTTTGCGGAACTGGTAAGACTCGCCCTCTACAGCCCCTTACAGCCCCTGAAAAGACTGTCGTGGAACTCCTCTAGCGTCCGAGTATGTAACATAGAAGCCGCTGACCACTTCGTGTCAACCATAGACCTGGTATGAAGCTCCCGACCTACCTCGGTTCCTACCTTC
>MUZH01003454.1:0-14459 GCA_003012965.1 Juglanconis oblonga
GGAGAGGGGATCCGAGGTGTCATCATCGTCATCATCATCATCGGAGGCGGGGTCGGAGTCGGGGTTGGGTGACGATGAGGCGTCGGTGTCGTCGGTGGGTGGTGGCTCGGCCAGGTGGGAGCCGGTGATGGCGCCGGTCGATTTGGACTTGATTTCTATGATTGTGCTGTTGGTGAAGCAGGTGCATTTGCAGAAGGTGGGCGCCGCTGCGTGCGAGGGGCGTGTTAGTCAGTCCAGAGGTGATGGTGGTAGGAGGGCAGTTAGGGAGGGGAGGGTAGAGAGCGTACACGCTGCGGCCACCACCAGGGAGGCGCATGCGCCGAGCAGCAGCAGGAGGAGGCTGAGGCGATTCATCTTGAGATTCGACCTCGGGGATCACAGAGAAGACATCAGCCAGCCTCCAAGAGGTTCTGTTCACCTTTTCGCGACTTGCGCGGCGGCAACCTCGAGAGACGCTAGTTCTGCGGCGGACCGGCGATACAAAAGTTGTGAGGATGGAAAAGTAACTGCAATACCGTCTTTATTGACGTCTGTGTATAGTCTCGAAAACAGAAGAGCGTCTTTGTTGATGTTGAACCGTTCAATTTGAACTTCAAGGGACCGACTTCCGGCAACTGGTTCCCACGCTGCCGGCCGCGGGACCACACCCCTGTCGCAGCATATCCAAGCTCAGCGAAATTTCGAACCGCAAGGGCTCAAAGCATCACCACTCGCGACAGGACCACCAGTTCCCATCTGCGATCCCTCACACCAATCCACACAATGCGGAGGATACAAAGAGTACGGCAGCCCTCGGCTGTGCTCACACAATGTCTACAGCCCTCTTCCTCAGCACCACAACACACGGCCCTGTGCAGAGCCGCCGCCGCGACGAGCTGTCTGGCCAGTCGACCGCGCGACTTCTCGACGACGCCGAACCGCCCCTTCAACCCGTCGCGACCATGGGCGGCGAACAAGAGGAAGCTAGCTGGTGCGGCGGTCGCGGAGAAGGCAGACAAGGTCCGACCCGTACCGGAGGCAGAAGCACAATTCCTCCAGCCCGCCGCAGGAGAAGACGAGGGCGACGACCCCATCGCCGAGGCCGCGCCCTCGCTCCCCACAACCATCGCGACCGACCTCGTCCTCCCGCCCACGGAGCTGACCTACGCCCCGCGCGCCGATGACCTGGATCCCGAGGCCGAGGGGTACACGCCCGCGGACACGGCGAACGAGCTCCCCGTCGTGGGCGGGTTGACGGGGTGGTTCGCGGAGGACAAGAACCACTGGGGGCCGTCGAAGCGGCTTGTGGGGTTCGCGCCCGAGGAGAAGGTGACCGACCGGGCGTTGCTGGAGCTGTGCGTACGACGTGCGGTGTTGGAGGCGCTGGCGGTCGAGACCATGAGAGAGAACGCGCTGCTCGTCTCGGCGTGGCGTGCGGATGGTGGGTGGGAGAGGGTATTGGGGCTGGGGGTGAAGGTTGACGAGGCGGGCAACGCTTCATTGGAGGGTGATGTCAGTGGTGTGGTGAAGGGTCTGAAAGGGGAGGCGGGTGCGAGGGAGCAGATGATCTCGGTGGACGAGGCGAGGGAGATCGTGAGAACTTGGCAGCCGGATTGGAAGGGCATCTCAGTGAAGAATCCGAGGCTGAAGTTCGCGGTATGGTCACCTTTTACTTCCTCGCACGCAACTACGGGCGAGACCATCACAACCATATTGACAAACCATATTGACAACTCAACTATCTACAGATTACCAAGCGCATCCTCCAGCTCACCGGCCACGCGATCCCCGACGCCAAGCTGCTGCACGCCGACACCGTGAGCCAGGTCCTCGCGACGATCGTCAAGCCGCCGCCGGCGCGCAGGGTGTACGAGGCGGTCCAGCGGCGCGGCGAGCTTGCCAAGCTCCCCAACGTGCAGGTGTACGAAAAGCGGCGGACGCCCGTGGACGAGGCCAAGGACGTGGGCCGGTGGAAGGTTATTGAGAAGGAGCTGGGAAAACGCGGGTTGCCTGTGCTGGGCCCGGATGGTGTCGATAAGTTTAGGGAGGGCGAGTGGTACCATGGCCCACAGCCAGATAAGAAGGACAAAAAGAAGAGGCGGCGGCATTGAGGTGCGGAATGGGGCGGGTTGGTGGTGTGTTGATATGATAGTTCGGGGTTATCGAGGTCGAGGTCGAGGGCATATACATACATGTTGGAGCCAATGTCGGCTTTGGCTGTGTTCAATATACTGCACATGAGCAGACCATCTGATCTCACGACACAGGCACTGCGAAAGCGTGAGATTTGAGCGGAACCAAGTACGGAATCCTCGCACCACCATGGTCTCGTCAGGGTTACATCATGATGAGAACAATCTCGTGTGTATGATATTGATGAAGCAAAAGCTACTCTTCATGCCAAAAAGCCACCGTCCATCCATCATGAAACCCTAGTAATGCATTGTCCAATTCATGTTTCCTAACCCCCAATTGACCTAAGCACACATCCCTGTGCCAGAGAATCGGTCGCTCCAATGCGAGATATCTATTTCTTGCAGCCGCCTAGAGATGAACGTTAAGGTGTGTCTTGGACAGAAAGTAAAGAGGACCAGTAAGGTGACTTACAGTTCTGCGAGCTGGTGCAGGCACAGCTGGCACCGCAGGTAGAGCATCCCTCAGGCATGATGATGTTGGGGTTGGGAGAAGTGTGTGAGCGTGTGTGAGAGCGTGTGTGTGTGTTGTTGTTGTTGTTGGTGGTGGTGGTGGTGGTGGTTGTTGGTTTGTGGTATACAGTATCGGAAGTCGGGGGGGGATGTTCACCAGGAGAAAGACCCGAAGTTTATATAGACGTCCCGAAAGCTGCGTCAATTGTGCCGTTGAGGACCCCTGCACGATGACGCTGGAGTTGTCGGACTTCGGGCATTCAGGGTCCATGCCAGGGGTGTGCTGCGGGGTGAGTGGGGGATGTGCCAGCGATTGCCGCGCTGCCGTTTCTGGCAGGCTCACCCCATCCATCCACCACTGCGACATTTGTGCGTTGTTCCTACACCTGCTGCATACCTGGTTTAACGCCTACCTATCCACTCACGTCCACACCTGGAGCAGCCGCACCACGAAGGCGGCATTCACGCCCGTGGTCGAGATCGGCTCCTATCAAACTTGCCCGATCGCAGTGTCGTCGCACGCAGTGTGGTAGCACTACCGGGAAGGGCCTAATAGGACGGCCATCATGCCACCCTCACGCTGACTCGCTGGCAATCGTGGCATCCGATGGGATTGGACAGCCGTTCAAAGCATGCCAATGTTTGACTTGGAATGGATGGCCTCATGGCATCTATTCTTCTGTCTTCGGATCTTCAGAAGGTTTTCACCCTGGCCGCTCCTCTCTTCGCTTCCCTTCTCACGTGATCTCTTCTACAGACTATGCTCCGATCTTCCAACCGCTTGTCTATGCTCGCTGGGGATGACGATGGGCATCACGATGGGCATCACTGGCACTGCGGTGCAAAGTACATTCCTGCGACTCCATGCCCATGGCACTGGAATCCGATAGCCCAGCAGCGTCTCGATGCTGCCTTGATCTTATCTATTCTTCTATCTGCTGTGTCGGTCATCGGTACAAACTTTCTTGAGGGATACCATGTTTCTCCTGACTCTTACATACAGTAGTCATTTCAGCCGTCTGTCAGATGACGGTACATACCACACCAGCGAGCCTTGTTGGATCCATTATCGGGCTCTGCAACACAATACGCAATGTGTTACTCTCCTAGCTGTCTCCCGGAGCGGAATAGCCTTGGGACCTAGTCCGAGCACCCTCGCCCCCTCGCACCAGGAAGATGCTAGGACGCTACCTATCAACCGTCAAGCCAAACCGGATAATTACCCTGTCTAGAAGGTTTGACCTCATCTGCATATCAGGATGGAATTCTCAGGATCGTCGGGATCCACTGTCTGCTGGATGGGGGGACCGTCGAGACTCATCTGCCGTCGAGACGCCGTTCTCTACGGGAATGTCTAAATACGGACTCGTCGGCATCATCCATCGGCTTCCTCGCCCCTGTTCCCAGCAGGGGGACTGATGGATACTAGATGTCTGTCGGCAGCACCTGGGCCACCGAGGTCGAGCCCACGTGCGCTGCTGGATCATCACCCAGGACCATGATGAGCCAGAGGTGCTGGCTTCATGTCCACAGGGGCGAGAGCGTAAAGCCTCCAATGCGCGGCCTTCTGCAAAACGTCGAGGCTCGGGGTGTCGAATAATGTACCATATCGAGAATGACACACGAGAGAGGTTTGGAGAATACAGTTGCTCACGCCAGACACCGCTACGGACGACCCGGCAAGAGCCTTCTTTAACCGGATCGGCTGTGCATGGTTTCTGAAAGGCGCCACTCCGGAGTCCTCATACCAAAGATGTGAGGGATGTTGATTTTGGGAGTTGGCTCAAAGTTGAGAAATGGCACCTCTTGCAATGTTTCATCAGTCAGTTAAGATGAGAGTGAAGCCTGGCATTTTCGTGGACGAGATTTGAGGCCGCCACTCCCCTCTGCGGCCCTACAGTCCCAAGTGCTCTCGGGGGAACACTCGACGAGCTGAGCGGGCGGCACATCACTTTCGGCACAACGGTCTCGGACAGCACCCATGCGGCCCAGTCTTCGTTGATTGATTCTGTGGTCTGCCTCTTGAGTGCCCAGACATTGTGCAACATATCAACGAGATCTTCAACCCTTCCGTCAGTCGTTCGCACTCAAACTCCACCCTGTCATCCCCATACTTCTATGGAAGTCGTTCTCTTCCGCATGATTTAACTGAAGCTCGGCTTCGCGTTCTTGAGAAGCATCTCAAAGTACGCCTGGTTCCAGGTGCCAGCCTCAGGAGAAGGTTTGAAAGCTATTCACTTCTTGTCAGCACTCACGTCTCCACCACAAGCCATCAGGGAGGGGGGATCATCCAACTCACCATCACTCTTCCCGCAGAAGCTATCATACCGCGTCGCGCTGCTATCACTCGTGCCATCACTCTCCCCGCCGGGCTTCACCCACACGAACGCATCCGCCTGGTCGTCGCCCGTGGTCCCCGTGGGCCGCACGCCAAAGCCCGCACCGTTGACGTTGCACCAGTCACCCCACTCGGCCCGCAGGCCCGTGACGGCGTTGCGGCCCGTGTCGACGATGGCGTGGTTGGGCATGCCGTTCTGCGACAGCAGCGGCGCGAACGTGTCGACGTAGATCTTCTCGTTCTGGCACTTGTTGTACTGCGCATCCGAGGCGCTGGCGAACTCGCCCGGCGTCTGGTCCCACGAGTTCCACCCCGCGACGTTGGTCGAGAAGCCGCGGAGCTGCTTGGGTGAGCCGCCGTTCTTGTACGCGTTGGCAAGCTCTTCGGCGCCGGGGGAGAGGTTGGCGTCCCCTGTGAAGGTGGTGGGTTTAGCTCATTGTTCTTCTAGATGATGATGACATCAAAAGACAGAAGAAGAAGAAACAGAAGGAGTTTGACCCTGGAAGCGGGGGGTGGGGGGAAGTGGTCCTGGTGAGGACAATAGATCAGGATGGGGGACGTACAGCCGAGCCAGCCTCCGTGACCAGCGTCAAGGTACATGACCACATTCGGCAGGTTCAGGTTCTTGATGGCATACGCAACACCCTGGCGATATCCCGAGGCAGAGTCCTGGCACGTCGTGAGGTTGGAGTTGGTGACCAGGTTGGGCAGAGAGTCGGGCTCGATGATGAGGGCAAAGGCCGTGTTGGTGTGGTTCTTCAGGATCGCCACGATGGGGTCGATGTACTTGGTCTGGTAGCTGGTGATGTCGCCGGCTGCGAGCTCACCGTTCGAGGCCTTGGCTGCGCAGTCACGGCCTGGGAGATCGTAGATCACGAGGCCCAGGATGTTGCTGCAGGGGACGTCGGCGATGGCGGGCTCGATCTTGGCGATGTTGGCGATGTTGTCGCTATTGACTACATGAGTAATTTTTCACTCATAGGGAGAAGATGGTGACGGGGAGGGCTTGGGGAGGGGGGTGATGCGTGTCTTACATCCACAGGAAGGTGCCGACATCAGCGACCTTCGCGGCGGCGGCGGCCAGGCTCTGGTCCGACAAGTTGGCGACGGCGGCGTTGACCTCGTCACGGTAGAACTTGTTCGGGTGCAGCGTGTACTTGGAGAAGACATTGGTCGTGGCATCGAGGGTCACGGCGGCGGAGCAGCCGGCGGACGCCTGACGGGGCTGGTTCTCTGTAGTCGGGGTGGACGGCGCGGCGAGGGCTGTGGCGGCGAAGGCCGTGACCGCTGATGTTGAGAATCTCATGATGGTCTTCACTCTTGTTGTTGCAGGTGAGAGAGATGATGCGCTTGCCAAGAAGACTCTCAGACTCGGGGGCCTCATGAGGCTTTATATTGCTTCTCACCTTGGGATTTCTGGACCTCATCGCCCGGTGGTGAGTTGAGGAGGGTTCCGCCCACCGCAGTGATCACATTGATCATCCAAGTTGCAATCCGGAACGAAGGCCCGTCAACATGGAGACTTTCGGGCTCAAGGCTCCGAATTCTTCATGGGTTGTTTCTCGAGTCTCTGGTAGACCAGACTCGCGGAGGTCCACCACAAGGATCGTCGGTGGTGTCTCATAATACCCTTCACGACGGGAGGGCCCTCCGAGCCTTGCCGGGGGAACAGTCAAAGGAACTCAGTTGGATTTGCATGAATACTAACGTATGGGTAAATACCAGACCCTTGAGGTAGAAGCAGATATCCACTGCAATTTCGACATGGCTAGTGGACTAACCTCCTTCCCCAGAAGATGATCGAAACCCCTAGACTGAACCAAACTTCGATGGCTGGCCAGCACTCTTGGCACTATCGCTTCCGCACGCGGCATGGGCAGTCTATGGACACCCACAAGATGCCAAGGCGGAAGCATCATTTATTTATATTTCCACCAAGCTCAAGCCGTTTCGAAGATCTCTGGCTGTCCCATGGGGAAGCGTCGCATACAACGTAATGTAAAACGAAGCAAGCGCCTTCGCGTGATGCATCTCTGGTCCGCGTGACCTGTGCAGCATCCTTGGCTCTCCACAGGTCGGCACGATCCTGTGTATTTCCTCCAGCTGTATTGACTTGACTGGTCAGAACGCAGTTGCTGTGCACTACTTCTGTCAGCTAAAAAGCAGTATACTTACCAAAGTTGCCAAAAAGATACTTGAATTCTGCAAATACGGGTTGTGGTCTCATAATACTATGTCCAGGCTCGCTGTGGAAACCAGCTGGAGGTTGTCGGAAGGGAAAGGAAAGGATCCTTGAGAATTTAGCCGGAATAAGACTTGGACCACAAGCGCTCGCCTGGTCCCTGAGTGTGCATGTCTTCCGGTCGATCCTCCGAAATGTCAGCTGTCACTAAGCTTGTACCGGCCGGCTAAAGGGCCATGTGGACTCGAGGTTGCTGGTATGGCAGGATAATTCTGGCGCATATTAACGTCGCAGGGCGAAGAGACGGAGGTTGAAAGTCAAGTTTTCCCTCATATCTTGTAACCACACCTGCAGTAGCAGCAAGTAACAATCAGACCAACAAGAGCGACATTAATGAAGGGATTTTAGTTACTTTAATATGATGCTTTCATGGACTCATTGCATAGTGTCAGATATTCAAGCGGCCTGAAGTAGTCCAGTGCTCAAGAGGGTATCTACATAGACAGAGCAGGTACAATTAATATATCACCAAAACCAACCTTTATTTCTGAGAGTGTTACATTTGATCACAGATATCTGATACCGTAGGGTACACAGCCCCCACTCCCACCTTTCCCAGCTCCAAATTGATCTTCTTTGCCTTGCTTATCAAGGTCGACCCATTCCTCACTTAAAATGCATTGTGTTGTACCATGAGATAATTGCTGAAACATCCTGGTCGGTCCATCTGTCCACACCAGAGTTTCAAGGTTGTAAAGTGTGCAAATCCTAGGAAAAAGCTATACCGGATTTCTCATGTGGAGCCTATGGGAAAATCTGCTGCATGGATTGAGTCTACTGCCAGGTTTTAGACAATAGGAGAAGACAGATGCTTAGCCTTCTAAGGCTTTGGGCTGGACAATACCTAGTAAGTGGGATTATACGGATTGTGTGAAAGTAAGCGCTCGATGATTGTGTAGGCAAATTTGGTGGACCGGCACCGTGGAATCACTCAAGACGCAGTTTTGATCAAGAAACATGAGCAGGAACAAGGTAAAAGACATACAGATTGATGTGTGTCTCATGATATTGAGTTTTTTTTTCTTTTGACTCTGGCCCTTGAGCAACAAGCCAAAAAGCTACAGAACTCGACAAGGCTGGCCATGTGCGATAACTGGACAGCCTCGAGCCTTTGTCCAAAAACTGAACTTTGACCTTGAATCACATATTGGCTACCGAAGCTGGGTTCTAGTAAGTCAGTGGAAGCAGTGACTCACTGCCGATAGACACAGGTTCGCACTGGCCAGAGCCGTGAGCTATTTCAGAATGACTTTTTTGAACTGTTCTGACCTCTCCTTCTTCCACTCTTAGCCGCAACCACTTGAGGTCTTCAGCTCTCTCCCACAGTCCTTAAAGCCCACAACCTTGAGTAAATCATCCACAATCTTTCCCAGAACATTGCCCCAAGCAACAACAGTCAGGATGCAGTTCAAGTACTCCACCATCATCGCCGCCCTGCCTTTTGTGGCTGGTTCCGCCCTTGCCAGCACCCAGGCATCTGGCTGTTACGCCAACACCAATGAGCTGTGGTCGGACATCGGTACTTACGAGCAGTGGTATGATAGCCTCAGCAGCGCCTGCGAACAGCCTTGGTTCATCCGCAACTACACCATCGACGATGGCGTAAGTAACCTCCATCATCATGGATTTTCCTGCTCCACTCTACCCACTGTCCTTTACTATGATGACTCCTTTCTTCTTGGTCATCTTCCTTCCTGAAAGGAACCTCTCAAATCCACCTGAAATAAAGGCTTCACCTGCCAGATGTGCAGGATGAACACATCACTATGGTGGAAGATTCACGAGAACCCGTTCTCTTACTCACAGCTCCTTGTAGCAAACTGAGTGCATCAATATCACTCCCAATGGAAATGGCTCTTTCCTCTTCCAAGTCGCCTATAGCGACCCCAACCTAGACCCTGACCAGGCCTACTTCCTCTCCACCAAGGAGTGCCTCACCCTGGGTGTGACAGTCTACATCCAGTGCCCCCATGGTGGGCAGCTGGTGGTCCCTGTTGGCCCCACTGACGATGGCGGCTCGATTGCCAACGTGACCATCAACGCTGCCCCCTGGTCCGGCAGCATCTGTAATGGTACGGGCAGCAACGGTTGCCATCTCGCCCGCGACAGTAACGATACTGCTCGTCGCGGTGCTGCCGATCGCGAGCCGATCGAGGGCTGCTCCACTCTAAGCGATACCAAGGGCTCTACAATGTGATCTGTTCTGCTGTCGACAGATCATGGCCGTCATCAACCAGACCTGCCTCGCACTGGACCACGCCACCTGGGTGAATATGTAAGTACTTGCCGCACCAGTACTCCTTGTTATCTGGAACCACGCTGACATGCGTAGCACGATCCTTGAGACCGTAATCTCACGCTCGACAGCGATGTACGCAAAACCCTTCTCATGCACTCCGTTGTCTTTCCAAAGCTAACAGCCTAATCGCAGAGTGAGTATGGTGGCATGGCTCTCGTCGATGTCGGCCGATCCTTCGGCTGCCCACGGTGATGATGCTTTTCAGTGTCACCATCGCGGCACGACCATTTCTTATGTTTTGAAGGCCATGATTGAGGACTTATAAGGGTCTGTAGGGGAGGCAAAAGGCAAAAGATTGGAATGCGGAAGGCATGGGAGTTCGTCACGAGAGTCGTAGGTAGCGCACGGCTACGCAGGACAATAGAATGCATGTGAACTCGCGAGAATGCCGGATGACGCTGAATCCTTGGGATGTAAGACTCTCTTCCCCCTTACAATCTCCCGGATTAACCCTTTGTGCGATACGTTCGCGTGAACCCGGCAACCATCTGTAGTCGTCGGAGCAGCTTTCCCTGTCTCCCTTCGGACCTCGTCCCGAACGGAAGGACTCCAGCACAGTACTATAAGTCGAAGATGTGTAATATGTGTAATGATAACTCGCCTGACAATCTCTACACAATATTACTAGAAGGAAAGGGGAATAAAGATCGGTGGCCCTTTTTTTTATTTTTTTAACAGAAACACTACTCATGCTATCGCAGTGAAAACATATCTGACCGTAGATGTGTGCCTCGTCGTGATATCCTTTAGAAAACACCCCTGCTCAGAGATAATTTTCGAGACATTCAACCATGTTTCCGAGCGCGTCTGTCTGGTATGGTCTACCAGAGCCGGAACTGGAATCACGCACGAGGCACTGGACTGAAAGATGCGCCACGTCCATGGTCGGTATTCAGCCGGGAGCATAAAAACGAAGGCGTAGAAGAGAAAAAGAAAGGGAAATGGGGAGGAAAGAGACCCTATATGTACATGGTAGGTATACAGTAGCCCTCAGCCTCCCAGTCCATCTGCAAGCATGGCATTGATCATCTCCACATGCCGGTCCGCATTCGTCTCGCTCATCTCGGTCTCGTAGTTCAAGCCATACGGCCAAAAGTGCCCGCCCCCACAGCTGATAGCCGCGTCGGCCCCATCAAACGACCGCAGCAGCGGCGCGGCCGTCGGCCAACCGTCGTCGGCCGCGCAGTTCTCGTCGAAGGCGCCCGCCGTCGCGGCCCCCACCCCGAGCGTGTGGGCCATCTCGTGCAGCGCGGTCCGCTCCGTCATGAAGGCGCGGTCGGCGCCGAAGCGGATGTTACCGTTGCCCGCGCTCCCGTCCGCGGTGGCGACGCCCGGGTCGTATTCGACCGTCACCGTCCGGGTTGCGCTGGAGCCGTTGGCTCGGTGCCTCGCGATGGCCGCGTCCATTGCCGACTTGATTTGCGCGTAGGCGTCGGACTGGTCAGGGGTGGGGTCTGGGGCCTCGGATAGGGTGTACGTGAGCTGTGATGAGGCCAGGCGCCCGGAGGTGGCGGCAAACAAGATGATGGAAAGCTGCATCGTTGAGTTCTCTATTCGATCCGGGCATGCTCTTCTCTTGGGTGGTGATGTATTCTGTGTATAATGGACAGAATGGTAATCCGAATCTACTTGGGAAGAGTTTTGCAAGTTGGACGTGCAAAGAAAGAGCGAGCAGTGGCAAGAGATAAATGTTGAGAAGCCATAAAATCTGGACGAACCTCCTTGAGCCACTTGACTTTCGAATTCAAGCTAGTTTATGAAGTCAAACTGACACTTCATAGTGTAATATCAGTTCCGAGTAGATTGTAATCCCAAGATCAGGTTGGTAATGCGGCAGCATGCACCAGGGGAAATTATATTTAGTGGAAACGCCAAGCGGACATGCTCGTGAGGCTGAGCAGCAATAGCGTCCATACCGCTTTGATATCAGTATAATCCAGGGACCTCGGGACGGTTCTACTATCTAAGTAATGCGCCTTGAAAGAGACCAGTCTGCCCACGCTTGTAGCTGTATACGATGTTGGAGCGCCTCAAACCTCTGTGTGTGCCGTATACTGGAGAAAGCGCTGTGGACATCATCTGCTTGGTCCTGCTATGAGACGGCAAGGGTGAGGTGGCTTCTTACAACGTGCATCCACCACCATATCCACTGGTCCCGAATTTCATCAAAGCTGATGCATTCTTGAACCCATTCGACTACCTATCGGACAAGCCTGTCTTGTCACCCAAAGAGCTTGAAGTGTTTATTCCGACTCTCAGAATTCATCACCAACCCTCCTCACCTCGGTCTTCTACCGGATGGCCAAGCCGGCCTCAAGGCTCCAGTCCGGTCAGTGTTGCCTGGATTGCCATGACCCTCAACCCAGCTGTATCCTAGATATATTAGCAAATAATTTCGACGTTGGTGGTGTATCATGTTTGTATTAGCATAACGAACACTAAAGACCTCGAGTTCCTGTCCAGAATAGAAGCATGTTGCTTGCCTTTAGGTGTTGATCTACTACAGAAGTCTTGGTATGTATAGTAGTAGGTGTCTGGTGGTGGTGTTAATCCTAAGGAAATCATGCTGAAAATCTTCAAGCTGACTTAGACGATAGGGCAGAGCTGGTGAAGCCTTCTCCAGCAAGCCCTAGCTAGCTTCTGGCAAAAACATCTTTGCTATCAAGGAATACTAGAAACAGAGGTTTCTGTTAAATGAACATGTTCTCGATATAGAGTCATGATATCTACGAATAAGATTGTCGTCGACTGAAGATGGCCCCGATAGAGAGCATCGATACCCAGGATATATTTGTTACTAACGAAGTTATGCTAATAATATCATCCATGTGTAAATCATAGAACAGAAGGCTTAGATAGGCGACATATACTCCAGCAATACTTGAAGCATAGAGCTTTCTGTCTACCTACCTACCTATAAAAAAGGTAATCATAGTATAAGCCTTTCAGCCATCTGTTAGAATTTCCCAGGATACTTTGAAGTTTGCAGCAAATCTCTTAAATCCTCATCTTTATCTTAATTAGCATTTCTCCCCTATATTCTCTGACCACTTGATATAGGATACAGTCTCGATATAATAGTGATGCAAGTGTGTTTCACACTGCACCCTCTACAACTCTGGAAATGAAACTTGCCGCATGATGAAAGTTTCAGCAGCTGCGTTGCTGAAGCATATGACTATAGCTCCAGGTAGGGTGTAGAGTTTGACGATAAGGGATAAACTATGCTTAGCTGCAGTTCTATCCCAAGTGATGTTCAAAAGTGAAATTATTCCCTGTAACCTAAGGTGATATATTTACTAGATAGTACATTTATTATGCAGATTCGAGGAAAAGGCGAAGCAGAGGTAGGGGAACATTCATATAGACAAGGCATTAAACTTCCATGCAACAGGTAATAATAATAAAAAGTAAAAACCCAGCCTATAAACAAATGTATTCCCCCTTCTCTCTCCCTAAAGATCCTTGTTCTCCAATAGTGAAGAAGAAGAAAAGCTAGAAACACTCCATTATAGATATTATTTTACATATATATATATATATATATACTATATATATACTCTCACCCCACTCCCTTCATAGCCTATATTACATTACTTCCCAAGCATATTTTTCTCGCACTGTGCCTGATGCTGACCACCTGCACCCACAGGCCATAAGCTCTAGTCCATCAGACGCCATCCGACACCCTTATGCCGGACCATATAGGTACCCAAGGTAAGCCGTGGCGTTCCTTTCAGGATTCTGTACCTTTGTACCCTGCATCGAGAAAGCGGGTCTATGATACGCGTGGGAACGAATATCTGGCACCAACGAAGCGCTCGCACATGCCAGACAGGCGGTGGAGAGTTTTATTCGAAGGGCTGGCGTAAAAAGAAGCGCAGATATGCCGAGAGCTGGTCGACTCTGTGGAGGAGTGAGCTAGGTCATGGGACCTGGCGGCTTGGGAAAGAGAGAGGGCTGCTTATTGAAACTTGCCAGTTCAGCCGAGGAACGTCCTATGAAGAAACGCAGTCGGGCGCAGTTGCTAGTGATGTGCTTCGCTGAGACACATCTTCGAGAGGTCGGCAGGGAAGTTGGGGGAAGGGGGGGGGGTTGTACTGGCGTAGAACAGCAGCATAAGCCCATATTCCATTCTGCTATGCAAACCAGCCGTATTACCACCGTAAACCTTCCCCATCAACACAAGCCCGTCATGCCAGGACCAGAAAGCTCCTAATCCAGCCCCATAACAACCTCATCGCCGACGCCCCACGACTCGCCCAGATTCCTCGCAACCCCCAGCCTCTCAAGACTCGCAGCTTCATCTTCACTTTGCCCCTCGCTCGTGCGCCTAGACCTCCTTCCCACCCCTGATATTGACCGTGGACTACTCGTGATACTATCCCTGTCAGTCAGCATGATTTGTTGTTGCTGGTTCTGCTGTTGCTTGCTGTCCGTCACCCTCCGTCTGAGACTCGGCATCCTAAACCTGCCTGTAGAACGCGACGACGTGCTCAGCACAGAGGCTACATCGTCTGCCTTCTCGTTCGAGGGGTCGGTGTCTTCGCCTTCTTCTTTGATTTCTTGGAGGGCCGTAAGGTCCGGCACGCTGACGGATTCGCCCGTGGTGGTGAAGGGCGGCGCGAGGGCGGGCAGTGTCGGTCGAGGTGGGAGAGAGGGGGCTCGTTCTGAGCCAGGTGTTGGTGTCTCGGAGTTAGATGCTTCTGCCTCGTTGATGGCCTCTGCTGCTGCTGCTGCTGCTTCGGTCTGGGTTTGTTCGTCATCGCTATCGATCTCAACTAGCTCCGCGTCGCGGTACCACTTCCGTCGACGCGTCCATCGTCCCCAACCATCTTGACCACGGCGGCCGTTCTGCCACTATAGATAGGAGTGTCAGTCATGTACCCGCGAACCCCCCAATCATCTTCCCCACAAAGCGGGTAGAAGCCGACATACCTTATTATCATAATATAC
>MUZH01003455.1:0-14469 GCA_003012965.1 Juglanconis oblonga
GAGAAAATACCTACTACTAGTCTGCCTTCCAAGAATATGCCACCACCACTGCAATTTTCCTAAGAGTCTCAGGTTGGTATGAACATCGAGAATTCAGGAGTGGAACGGAACATGCATCCATAGTCCGCAGGGGGTCCAGTATATCATGTTCTTCTCAAGCTCAAGGAACTTCATACTTAGACCCTAAGACAAACACAAAGATCAACAAGCACAAGCTCGTCTTGAAAGAGAAGGCTGCAACGGTTGCAACGGCTGCAACGGCTGACTTATTGCAACTGACGGTGTCAGCGACTAGCAACCTAGAATGCTGCTTCGTTTGCAATTGTCCGCCAATCAGGACTGCATCATGCAGGCAGGTGTCGAGAAGTGCGACTCTACGAGAACAGGCTGTCGTTGCTGTGTGCTTCATTCTCGCTCACCACAGTTGATTTATTAGCTCAGAGGTCGATGTTGGCATGTCATGATGTCATCGATGGGACAGAGACAAAATTGCTGGGGATGTCCACAGGTAGGTAAAGGTAAGTACGACACTGAGCAGGCTTGGGTAGCGTTGTGCACTGTACCTAAGTCATATATGATACACCCCGGTACTAGGTGTGTTGCTCAGCTGTTAAAATGATCCCAGGGTATTTTCAAACAGTGTGGAGCATTTGTCATTAGAGAGCCATTCATGCGCATTGCTGATTTATATTCAAATGCTATATAAGTAGTTGTTATTTTTAAGCTAGTAATATAGCTATAAAAGCTGTAATAGATTCCTTTATATAATAGAAGATGCTTGAAAGCCTAGCACCCAAGATTATATAGTGCTATTAGTAAAGGGCTAAGACGAACAGCTCTCTGATATCTCCTCTTATACCCTCTCTAATGCAGCTACTAAGGATCCCTCTCTATAGCACTATTGAAGCTATAGATTTATAGTATTTAATGTTTAAGGATCAGTACTATCAGCTTAGGGCTAGTATTGGATAGGCCTTAGTAGGAGGCTTTTAGAAGCTAAAGGAGGGAGGAACAGCAGTCGATATAGTATTATTAGGAATTTTCCTTCTAACCTTCAAGATAAGAAATAAAGCAATCAACTCTATAACTTAACTCTTTAGTTTAACAAATCTTACGGACATTAAGCCTATAAATAGGAACATATAAATAACTTATGTGGTTTATATTTACCGGTAGTATCAGAGCTTCTAGTTAGACCGAATTGCTAAGTGACTAGAGAATCTGAAAGTTGATTAATGTCTCTAAGCTTCCTTAACAATTCTGAATATATCTACTACTGTGCGACATGTGCACAATGACTCGATCACCTCTCTCAAATTCAACTTGTTTTCTATCCCCGGTAGGGTTCCTCGATTCGCTCAACCTGTCCCCTTCTGGTAGCTCACTCATACGAGGTACGGCTATTAATAGGGAGAAAGTTGAAATCGTGATGATTTGCAAGTAAATCAAGAATGTCCAAGTTCCCTAGGGGTTTAATAACTAGCCATCTTATAGTCTTGGGGGTCTGATGCTTCAGCTAGCAGTAAGAACTGCCGTGCTCTGAGCTCCTACATGGTAGCACACCTGAGAGGCCAAACATGTACTTGTAGCTAGATCTTAGTCGAGAAACTTCTCCCCTCTTTCTTTGCTCTTCCCCCTTCAAATCCATTCAATCATTATTTACACTTTTTTGCAATTAATATCGAAGACTGCCAAAAATGTTGTCTGCCATGTACCCAGGCTGTGTCATCGTTCTGGGTCCCGCCGTTGAGGCGGGACCGGTCTCAAGTGAATATGAAGTCTTCTTCGTCTATCCCAGCAGGCTTTACTGCCTTCTCGGAAAGGATTTGGTACTTCGTCTGGTATGGGCATTTCACGGTATAAAGAGGTACCCTTTCCTAGCAAAGGAAAAATCTGCTAGGTTCTATGTAAAGAGCGTATTTACATAGCGAATTAAATTCCACGTCCGCTTACTGCCTTCTCTCACTGATAATCGGTGGAAGCATAACGTCACGTACACTGCTGTTCCTGTTACAACTGTGTCTTAGACAACCTCCGTCTGCCCCAGCGAGACTTCAGGTCATCGTTCTCCCTTCATGCCTCATCTCCCACAAATATCTGTCATCTCACCAACACATACAGGACCTCGTCGTCATAATCTTCCCCTGCTCACGAGTCCGGTTCTTCGCACATTCATCGGCCCACAAAGACGACACTCTCCAAGCCAATACCCACAGCAACCGGCTGATCATCACACATGAACGAATCGCCTCACGAAAAAAAGAATGCCGCGTTGAAAAGCAGCTTCAAGTGAAAGATTTTCAGGCAGCACGGCACGACCAGAACAAGCAATGTTACCTGGCCATTGGTCTTGGAGCCGGCCTGAGCGCTGGTATCCCCATCGCTCTGCTGCGTGTGTTGAGTCGCGACTGCACCGACTTATCGATGGTTATTCGCCTGATACTGAACAGTTGCAAGCGATTTGGCGGCGTTTTCTTCGGGAGGATATCAGGACAAGCAAGGCTCAGCCTCAGACATTCCGGAACGACAGTCGGCGATGCCGTGGGAGAGCTCCTCCGGGACTCTGAACCTGAAAAGTGGAATCCGAGACATGCCAGCGTGCCTTACTTAGGTAAGATGACAAACATGGCCCTCAAGTGTCGAGTTTGATTAAACCTCGTCGCTAAACCAGTCGAGAATCTCGCAGCTTCTCTGAGAAAGGCCGGTCTCCCCGATTCCAAGGTCGCCTCTACTTCCGAGTATGGCGCCGCTGGCGCGGGAGGTCCTGTGGGGAAATATATACGTACTATATAGGTCTGTAACCAGTGCACGCACTGGCGAATTCGCTTTTGCATATTCTCCTCAGGTCCTGCTGCTGGAACAGTCTCAAGGGACGTGGCGGATAATGCGATCAGTGGTCTCGTTGAGGGTATGAATTATTATTTTTTATTTTTATTTTTTTATTTTGGAACATAAACACCTTCTACGGTTCGACGGTGTGCTACGCCGCCGTTTTTCTCTTGACATGATCATCATACTCGGGACGCACTAAAGCCAGCCTGAGGCCTTGCATGTTCTCTGGTCTGTCATGGCTGAAATTGTCTGGGAAATCATCAACGCTACCGAACCCTCGACTAAGGTTCACCTCTCAGCCAAAGCCGCTCCGAAGCAATCTCCTGCGCGCCGCCTCCTGCAGCGGCATCTCCTGTAGCTCCTTCGAACGGTGATCGGGTCGACGCCCCTAGCTCGGCGAGCAACGGATAGTTCGAGATCCAGGTGAGTCGGAATTATCAGGAAAAAAGCAACTCCGAGACTAATCTCTACGAAGGCGAGACAATCAAGGATATGACTAAGATTTGCAACGACTGGGTTTATGGTCTCTGATCCTTCGCAGCTAAAGCTGACTACAACTACCTAAGAGGCCAGAACCAATCCCGTCCAAGGAGCCGAAGCCTATTCCCACCAAAGGTCTAGACCTTTCCATCCCACTATAGATAAAACGCACTTATTATTGACACAACGGGCACTTTGAGGCTTATACTAGAGACCGTGGGTCGCCTTGGGAACCTGGATGTTGAATGTCTATATTTTCAAAAAAGACTTGCGGTTTGGCAACTTATCCATGCTAATATATCCATATGAGAAGCAAGTATATATAGTATGTATTGATGTAGGCACTCTTGGGTTGCTGTGCTAATTCGTGGCTCGCACTTCACATATACTCAGTATGTAAATCACAGCAGAGGATGTCTTGTCCTGTGGTGTGTCAGGTACATTAGATTATCCTCTATACTTCCTCGCTTCCATTTCCCCCCGTTTTCTAGTTTTCCCTACTGCTATGGTCGCTTCTTTGTAGGTGTTAATATGACACTCAGTATTCTTTTGCTATCTTAGCACTCTTTTCATTGATATGTCGTGCGACCCATTGATAAATTGACTTAGATTACAGACCTAGAGAGTTCAATTGTGCCGTGAAGATCAATCCGCTAGTCGCCCAATAACGCTGGGATTCCACTAGATACCGCAAAAGTATATTTTGCGTTGTGGCTCTCAACGTGCAAATACCTCTGCGCAAGGAAACTCAAAAGCCTGAAACCGGCGAAGGACCCAATACGAGGGAAGATAACAACTTGAACTATTGAACTGTCCTCGCGGGAGGTGATATTGCTTAATCCAGTTTCAAACCTTCCCCATCTCATTTCGCACGCGGGGGAACGGTCTTTCCGGAAACTTTTCAACACGAATAAAGCCAAAAAAAAATAAAAAATTTAAAAATAAAGATACTAAAACATAATAATACAGGGCATCCAAGTGGATGATCCGGAAGCATTATGAGCATGGACAGTTGATCCTCCCCCATGTGCGTGACGTACCCAAGTGCCTGCCGCTGGTCCACTTTTGCCAGGCCTTGAGGAAGGGGGGGGGGGTTCCGGGATGCTTCCCGGCGCCCCGGGGAATGCTCCCGCACTCGTTTGTTTTGTTTCGTCAGACACTGCCGGTGCCGAGTGTAACGTGTTTGAGGCTAAGGTGGAACGAGGCCATCTGGCAGATTATAGTCGGCCCATAGGAACAGGGACTCCCTCAGCCTGACAAGCGCGTCATTCTATTCTGGTAAGCGCAACCACCTGTCACGGACGTTCGTATTCACTGTGGTGGGCCGAGCTCGGGCGGGACAAGGGTAGCTCTTCGAACTTGGGTCCCGATGTCCTCAGACTCGAGTGACACACGACAGCTATAGTTCGGGAGCCAACCCTAATGTCGACTATCGTCCGTTTCAGGATGCAAGCCCCCTCACAGTCTGTGCGTCTGTCAACGTGCGCTCTTATAGCCAGACCTCTCGCTCCACCCACACACTTCGCCAACATCCATCTCCAAACGCTAGACGTATTTAAATGACTTAACCGCGCCACCCGCTGCAATCAGTCTTCAGCAGCGTCGATACCCAGACAAAACCCCCAAGGTCAATATGCCCTCTTCGACCACATCCACTTCTTCGTCGAGCTCCCATAACTCCAGGAACTCCGGCCACGGCAAGCCGGTCAGCCAGAGGAGATCAAACGCCCACCACAACCTCGACAGGGCGGCACAGGAGATCGAGGACGACAGGACGAACTACCGCATCATCAGAGACGGAGGATGGGACAACATCCACCATTTCATGCTCTCCTACGGACTCAAGCCTTACAACACGGATGACTACGAAACAGCCAAAGTCATCATCCAGGGCTTCCGTGAGAGGGGTTACTATCGACAACCAAGTGGTTCTGGTGCCTCATCGAGGCGGTAGAACACCTGCCTTGCTACTTTCGAGACGCAAGGAGTTGTAAAGGCGTAAAATCGGGTCAGGAGGAAAATGGGGAAAACGTAATTAGGGTTGAGAAGCAAGTGTTTTCCGGCCAGGATCCACGAGGTTGTTGGAGAGAAGGGGGCTCCAAGAGAAGAGACTGAACCTCGCGGTCGCACGAATGTCAACTTGGGATCAAGGGAAAAAGTCACACCAAGGAAAAGTTAATGGACGGCTCTTGATTTGAATTGGGAAAGCAACGTTGTGAATTCAACGCTTTCGGTTTGGTGTTGGAGTTGGCGTTTTGGATCGTAAAGAGACATCAGACTGCTCTGCGGAACTGGAATCGGAATCGGAGTACGCGGTTGCTTTACCCACTTGAGACACTAGAAATTCCATTCTGCAATCTTGTGTGGCCCGCTCAACTCTTGCGTGTCGTCATATGGTGACGTGCGAAGATACAAGTGTGGGAGTTATAGGTTCTTGTGAAACATGCAGCAGCGCCACATCCCCAGCTCGTGGTCAAAAGACCTACTTCGCACCTGTCATTCGCAGGACCATCAGCCACAGTCACGCTGCTATTAGGATGATTGTGGCGACATAGGGATTCAGCTTGTGCACCGCACAAGCGTACGCTTTTGTGTCATAATGATTCAGTCACAATATGTGGTACAGCAGGGGAGCATGTTGTCGAGACTCTTCCGCTTCATTGGGACTCTGAGAGGAAGTGTCTCATCGCTGGTGGTAGATCATTGACGCCCCTTCTTCTTTACTCCATGCTTGGCTCAACTTGACACAGCAGTTCTATTGGCATTGCGATTTTCATGTTCTATGGCTCTCTTACTTTTTCCTCACATGAACTGCCGGTTGAATGTCTTCTGAACCCCGACATCTTTTGGCCTTGGAAGAATCCCCGGGATAAGTATCTTCGGGCTTCCATCTTCAGTGCAGGGCTATTATCTATTCCTAGTCACGGCATGATGTCCACAATGTCCACACAAAGACACTTTTTCGCACCGTCTGCCAGCAGAGTCAAGGAGTTGCCCACAGTCAAGTTGGACACGACCCTCACGGACCTATTCAAGCTTGCAAGTGCTCGCCATGCGCACAAGCGCCTCGCCTACCTCCCCTGCCTGGTCCACAGTGGTGTGGGCCTAAGTCCCCACGTGGGGAGGAATACGAAGTTTCTATACCAGGACGGCCGGGCCGAGCTGGCTGCCGACAACACGGGACTTCGGCGACCCCTCGCGGTCAAGCATCTGAGCGTCATACCGCAGCGCGATGCCTTCATCACAGGAGCCAGCGCGGCGGTCTTCTTCGACGGCAACGAGGCCGAGATGGCACACGCTAGGCGGGAGACTTGAACCACGATGGCTGTGCTGGACGTAGCACAGAGGCCGCGGCTTGTGCATTGTCTCGGGCCATCCAGCATTCCGCTGGCGAAGTCAGGTATCGATCTGATTGCTGGCTACAAGATCGCTCTCGACGGGCTTGAGAACAGAGACAGGCACGATTTCGCAATCGATCTGGAGAAGCACTGGTACCTGAACAGCAAAGGCGCTCTCGCGGCCTCCGGGCTTCCCACGCTACGCCTCGCACGGAGACGGTCGCGGTGAACGGACATGCTGGCGTAGCGGACCAGTGCTGCGAGATATGCAGAAAAGCAAAGTCAAATCGTCTCCGCCATGAGCGCGGCATGATCCCCGCAGTTCCCAGGGATTGCAGCGGTCAGAGAGGCATGTGGCTCCAGAAGCAAGCGGACCGGATCATCTCCGCGGTGGAGAGGCGACATCCGCCCTTCGTCCTCAAGACGCGGCAAACCTTCGGATGCGGCGGAACCTGGATCGTGAGCTCAGCACGGGACAAGCGCAAGCTGTTGCGAAGCCTATTGGGGAGAGACGGCGTCACCCGCAAGCTTCTGCCTCAACTGAACGAGTCAAAGCACCATCTACAGGCCGGGAGCATGCTCACATCTGACCTAGTCAAAGAGCCCGTTGGAAACTACGGGGCGACCTTCTTTGTCACGGACTCTGGTGGGGTCATCTTCACGGGAATCTCGGAGCAGGTTCTCGCCAGCGATGGTAAATCCTGGGCGGGCAATATCATCGACTACAGGAAGCAGGTTAGCCTGAGAAACAAACTAAATCGTCTCATGGGTCAGACGGCGGCATGGCTCAGCAGAGAGCACGGGCTACTTCGGTCCAGGACATTCTCGAAACAGAAGTTTCCGGCGACCCTAATGGTGACGCTAGCGCAAAACCAACAAATTGCATCGTGGACCTGAATGTAGGGACTTCGGGCTCGATGTCGCTTCCTCTGCTGAGAGGACATTTCTCCTCGCAAGGATTGTCCTGTGCGGGCATGTGCACGATCACAACGAAGAAGAGTCGAGAGGCGTTTGTGGAGCAGTGGGAAGAAGAGTTCGTTTCTAGGAGTATAATTATTTTAAGTTGGCACGAGAACACTCGATCCAAGGCCAGTATCCGCTCCGTCATTATGGGTGCGGTAGATGAGCCGAGCCCGGAGGGATGCAACAACGGAGTATATCGCTAAAGAGAGCATATCTGATTGCCATACAAACTTCGCCCTACAGCTGTTAGGCTGCATTTCTCTCCGGTTGCCTGTTTTCACTCCGGTTGACCGCCGGCACTCTTGGGCACTCTTGGGAGCTAAGAGTGCCGTTGGACGTTTTTAGGCCGACACGAGTATGGGGTCGTAGCTTCATCATAATCATTTTCCGGCCTAATCCACTGTACTGCATTGCCGTGCTTCCGCCGACGCGCAGGTTCTCGCCAACATCCAACTGGCTGGCAATTCGTGCAAGATCATTTCTCCATATGTGTAGAATAGGGTTTAACCAGCGCTATTCGTCTAGTTCGCATACTATTGTGCGGAGAACCCAGTCTGCTGGCTCTAGACAGGCTCGCTCCGATATGTCGCTTCGATGCGAGTATTGAGGCTAAACTGGATGTCACTCGACCATTTCATTGTGAACAACATCCTCGGCATCTTTACCGACGGTCATGACTGGCACTGGCAGGGAGTGTTATGATGGAACCTCATCAGAGAGACTACAGCTTTATATGTAAATACTAAAATGGATATCAGTGTCCTTGAGGTCGACCATACAACTGACGCTCATCAAGTCCTTTCTCTCTAGGCAATCCAATGAGATTTGCGAATTTGTGCCTATGGTGTGCCTTGGCTGTGGGAGCCAAAGCATTGCCCAGTAGCACTTTTCATGTAGACAACACCCAACTATCTCCTGCATACCCTATTGGGCAGATCCAAGGAGCCAATGCAAAAGCAGCTGGGCGGCTCTTCGAGGTCGATGGCAAAGTCGAGTATTCTGCAGGTACGTCGACAAATAATCCCATATTGGAGAATGCCTTGGACAAGTTCTTGGATCAGAACAGATAGGCGAGCAGCGGCTGACCTTGGACATGCAAACTCCAGGAAGCAATGCTTGGTGGCTCGCACACCGGAGTGAGAACTCGGACATCGACCTCAGCCTAAGCGAGGTAGCCAAGGTTCGTCCCCTTCCCGATCCCCAATCTTGCGGATCCTTCCACTGACTCTTCCCTCCCGCAGACCCAATACAAGATCCTCCGCGTCTGGGGCTTTGGTGACGTGAACGCTCTTCCTCCATCGACCAACACAGACCCCAACAAGGGATCTACTTCCAGGTCCTCAACTCGACCGGGAGCTACATCAACTACGGCGCCGACGGGCTCCAGCGGCTAGACTACGCCGTGTCCGCGGCCGAGAAGCACGGCGTCAAGCTCGTGCTCAACTTCGTCAACAACTGGAGCGACTACGGCGGGATCGCCGCGTACACGGCGGCCTTCGGCGCCAACGCCACCGAGTGGTTCACGGACGGGACGAGCCAGGAGGTTTACCGCAACTACCTCCACGTGCTCGTGAACCGATGCAAAGAATCGTCGGCCATCTTCGCGTGGGAGCTGGCCAACGAACCCCGCTGCACCGGGTGCCACACCTCCGTCCTGACCACCTGGGCCCGCGACACCTCGGGCTACATCAAGAGCCTCGACCCGTCGCACCTGGTGACGCTCGGCGACGAGGGTTGGTTCGCGGCGCCCGACGCACCGTGGGTCTCTGGCGATGACCTTTCCTCGGCCTATGACGGCTCCTCGGGGGTGGACTGGATCGCCAACCTGAAGATCCCGACGCTGGACTACGGCGTCTTCCATCTGTATCCGGACTCGTGGGGCTATAATTATACCTGGGGCAACGAGTGGATTTTGCAGCACGAGGAGATCGGGAAGAAGGTCGGCAAGCCGGTGATCCTAGAGGAGTACGGGGCGCCGTTTCCCGGGAACCATGCACCATACTACCAGCCGTGGCAGGATACGGTGCTCCAGAGCGGAGTGGCTGCGGATCAGGTGTGGCAGTTTGGGACGTACGATCTGAGGGTGCCTGCAGCGAATCTGGGCGATGTGAATTCCATCTATTACAACAGTAGCGAGTACAAGGTCTTGGGGTTCAAGCATGCTGCTGATATGTTGAGTAAGAAGGTGTAGCATCTAGTAGCTGGGTTGTGTTTTATTTAGGGGGGGGGGCGGGTTCATTGGAAAGGAGTGACTGAGCCGCATCGAAGCCACACTAGGCTCACCCAAGACTTGCGGTCTACGATGATAAGACAAGGACGCTCATGATTTCGCTTGAAACCTACCTACACACTCCGCTCCCGTCTGGGCCGTTCCATGGGGTCCATGATGAATATCTCGTCGGTGATCTTTCGTTAGCGAGAGCAAGTATGGTGAGATGCTGGAAAGAATTCTGCATTATTCACAAGGAAAGAAAATGGGGGAGCAAGATTCTGCCGTCTGAACGTAAGATTTTCGGCGAGGTCCGATGATGGCTGGTTTGCTGTTGTGTCGATCCGTTGCGGGAGGGATTCTGTAGAGAGACCCCCTACGGTGGTGGACAGTTGACATAACAAGTTGGTACTATGTGGAATCGTTCATGATAGGAACGCTTGTGTAAATTCAAATAGGGTATCTACTATGCCTCGGGGCCCGTCATTACTACTACTCTGCTCTAAATTCTCGTCGAGTCCCAGAGGCTCTGTACCAGACTCCGATCGCCAAGTATTATCAGAAGACCCCCTTATCCCATCTTACTATGCCACCAGCACGCAATAGGCCCCGCCATTGGTCCTCGCCCAACTGCCTTGTTTGAGTAGGCAGGCAAGACTGAGTCAGAGTCGAATGCCACCTTCCAAGCTGATATCGAAGAGCGATAGCCGATACGGTGTTCGGGCTCTGCGGCTCTGGTTGGTGTTTAGTGGGATGACGCTAGATGTGGACTGGATTGCGAGGACCCCGCGATTCGAGATGCGCCGTGTCTCTGGTGTGATGGTACCACAAGATGCAAGGCGCTAACGCTCTGTAAGATGCCGCATGCTGAGAATGCAGGATTGCGGGATTCGACTGCAGGATTGTGGGATTCGAATGCGGCGGCCAGTTGATTTGTGTCCAGATGTCAGGGGGCTGTGCGTGCGTGCGTGTGTGTGTGCGCGTGTAAAGTTGAGTGCTGTGCATGTGCATGTGAAACTCCCAATGGGTGTGTGTGAGTTTGTGGTGGTGGAAGTCGTCGCAAGTTGACACGACCTCGACACGGTCATCTAGCGGCTGCCCCATTTCCAACTCGAATTCGACGATGTCCGGCTCATGGAAGCGCCGGATGAAGACGAGTTGCGGTCGCTGTCCATGGACTGCTTGCCGTCGTCGGAGCGGGTAGGCGAAGAGGCGCGCTGGAAGTACGAGTTGCCGTGCATGTTGGTGCCGGGTGAGGTCTGGCCAGGCTCGAGAGGATGGCGGATCTCCCTCCACGAGGTAGCAAACTGCCGGGCCAGATGGGAGGACAAGACGCACGAGGGAGACATGGCGAATGGTTAGATTTGCGTGGTGGTGTCGTTGGGAGGGAGTGAACTGGTTGGATGATGGCGAGGAGCGTCGTATATAAAAGTCGTGCTTTGCTGTACTTGGTGCAGCTGGTCGTGCTTCAGGGGCAGACGAAACGTGGCACAGTGGGATAAACAGCGTGGGTAAACAACGTGGATGGAATGGGGAAACAGAGAAACGTGTCAACAGGAAAAAACATAATGTGAGGTGAGGGAGGAGGAGCAGGTTCTCTCTTATACTATATAATGGAAAAGGGTTGGGGATTCAGGAGGATGCCACCTGCCATTCAAAAATGTCAGATCCAGGCCAGCCCAACGCAGCAGTCATGGCCCAAAGTCACTGCAGGCCAGGGTGTGCTTCGACCCTCGACCCTCGACCTGCCCACCAGGCGCACACCTTTTGTCGCCCTCATGCCCTTTCGGGAAGCCTTTAGCGGTCTGGACCAATCAGCAGCCACACAAAGGCGATTTGCACCAACATCACTGCGGCTCTGATTGGTCCGACCATGGCCGAGTGGTTCGATTTCCAGAGCGCACATCGAACGATGTCGCCGCCTATCGACCCGTCGCAGGGAACTTTTCCTTTCCCGTGTGCGTGTGGGCACAGATCACAGATCACAGATGACAGATGGGCCATCTCTGGACTATCGCGGGACTATCGCTGGACCGTCGCTGGACCACTGCTGGACCACTGCTGGACCACATCGCTCCACCATATCCACCTGGCAGGCTGAAGGCATGCTCTCAGGCCATACCGACGCCTGTTCGAGCCCGCGTCGGCTCTCGAAAGACATGTTGCTATGGTATGTCCCCTGTGTCGGAAACCCCACAAACCGATCATGTCACCTTGCGAGGCCTCGTCAGCCTTTGCCCTGGATTGGATCAACTCAGCCCCACTGACGTACTTGTTAGGTAGTCTAGTGTACATCGCACCCTCCATCCACTATACTGACCGCGACATCCATCCCACCATCCCATCATCCCACCACCCTGCCTGCAGCCTTACGACCAGGCACGCCAGCCTCCAGCTCCAGGCCTGGCAGATGCCGATACGAAGTATACCTGGCCTTGCGTCCTTTGCTGGCCAAAGAATGCCTTGTCCAGGAGCAAAGTTCATCCGCACGAACGAGGATTGGAGCGGCTGGAGCGGCAATGATCGCTGGGAGACCTCGACCTGATGGTGATCTCAAAAACAAGGGACCATGTTGCGCTTGGCACTGACCGACTTTCACGTGCAGCCCCATGTTCACGGACATCTCAAAACAACGTGTCGGACATTTTTGGCCCAGGACGCGCCAAGTGGTTTAAACAATGACGACACCTCCCCGCCAGACGTTGTTGCGATACCGGTCGTCAATTTGCCCGAGATGGCAGGATGAGCGTTCGACCATGGACTCTATACTCTGCCCAGTACAGGATTGCCTGTCATGGCCTGTCAATGACTCAGGAACGATACGGAGGTGCATCATCAACAAACAACCAAAGGCAACGCTTCATTGTTTTCATCGCTATGCCTGAACATATGAATGATATGTCGGCGCCGGAGTCATCGGAGTCAACGGCGTCAACGGCGTCAACAGACCATCTTCATCGTCCCTCGAACGCCTTCCACGTTCGACTTTGGACAGCGACCTCGTGATGATCGTCGTCTTCGTCACCTGGATCCCTCCCCCCTCCTTCGTCGACTTGAACGTGTTCAGCTCTGTCACGGCTGGATACCGTGACCCCCGAAGATCACTGACCAGGGCTCTCAAGATGGGGATCGACGCCGCCGCGATGGTGGTTGCCACCTCCGCGCTTGTCCAGATGAATAGTTGCCCCGCCTGGTAGCTATAGTCACTGCCGCTCAGTGTAGGGACCGTGATCGCCCGCATGATGGATGTGCAACCGGCGCTGGATTCAAACCACGGTTAGCCACGACAGCCCTCCTCACAGGGGAAAACAGGCACGAGACACTCACAACACCCCCAGACTCATGCAAAGGAGGACGCCGAGCTTCTCCTTCAACCGCATCCGCAGCTTCATGATCACCGCCCAGGGTACCGTCACCAGGACGAAGTCCATCGCCGCCGAGTAGTATGCCGCGAACTGCGTGTACCGCACCACCACATTCCTATTCCAGCACTTCCCATGGAGATTCGCATTCCACGCGGCTGCCGCCGGCTCGCACCAGACGAACTGTACGATGGCGTTGAAAACCAGCACCACATTCATGGTCACCACCACACACCAGATCCCCAGGTACACCAGCCTGTTTCCTTCTCTTGTGATGCGGAGCAGCGTGAATGCAAACGACGTCTTGCTCCATGCGGCGCCCAGCACCGAGAAGACCGTTGCGATGAGGACACCCAGCTGGAGGGGGGTTTGTTGGAGACTGCTCGAGTCCACGTGGCTGCCCAGCCCGACGCGAACGCAGTACGTCGTCGCGGCCGTGAAGAGCGCGAGCATCACCCACGAGGCGATGAGCAGGTGGTCGTCCCACCAGAACCCTTTGTCGGAGCGCCGCTTGACGTAGAGTCGCGCCGCAAGGAAGCACGCCGCGACGAACGTGAGAGCGTATACGATCCCGAGAACCTCGGGTCCTGTGGCTCCCGGTTGGTTTCCGTCCACGTGGCCCGGCTCGGTAATGTTGACTGGGGAGGGCGGCGAGTCCATGCTAACATGCCGTGCGGATCAACCGCGATGCTTGCTGAGAAGTACGCAGATTAGATTGGACACGTAAAGTATCTCGGAGACGCCGTAAGTAGTATATAATAATGGAGGAGTCACGTCTACAAAGGGCCATGGCATGGGTTGTTCTACCTTTATGCATAATTTGTCGTTTTTGGGAGCCTTCCCCACCCGGAAGGTCAGGAAAAAGGAAGAAGTCCACGAGGCCCGGGTTCCTAGTTGGTGGTATAATCAATCTGAGTTTCTAGCCTTCGTACGTGGGATGTCCAGGGACAGCCCAATGGGAGGGCTGACGGGAGAAAAGAAGCATGCCTGGTAATAAGGGATATATGTCCGTTTCTGTAACAAGCCGCCACGGCCGCGTACCCACCACGGGCTACAATGCCGCCCTCCTTTATGCACTTCTCCGCATAACCAGCCCAGCAACTGCCGGATCGGTACTCCATAACCGACCGAAAAGAAAGGGGAAAAATAGAAACACTCTCACCCTCACAGCCAACGCCGCGCGCTGGCGATAGCAAGTATGTACGTCGTCTCAAGGCTGATAAGGTTATTTCTCGGAATGCGAAGGAGGACCCATGCCGCAATGAGGGAACCCGCCCGTCTTGGC
>MUZH01003456.1:0-14224 GCA_003012965.1 Juglanconis oblonga
TTATCGATATTAACTCTCCTAAAGATGCCTCCTAAGCTACCCGACCCTTAGACCTCTTAGATATCGTATAACCTAATAAAAGCTATTTTATAATTAACTTTTATTAAGAATTAAATTACTATTTATTAGGGTAGCTTACTAATATCGATTTATAGGTTAATTAATTAGCTTAATAAAGTAATATAAAGTATAATATACCGGGTTACCCTGCTAAAGTTAGATATTTATACTCTTCGCGATATAAATATAGCGCTAAGTAAGCGTTATAAAGCAAAAAGGACTCGAGTCTAAGATAGAGGAGACCTTTCTATATTTAATATAAGGAAGCTTTTAATCGAGAAGGGTATAGTTAGTAAGGAATTAGAGGAAGAGCGTGAAAATAGTAGTATATCTAAACGGAGGCGGACGGGTTTATAATCGTATAGCATTTGCTATAAGACTAGCTATAATATGCGAATATATCTAGAAGCTAGAGAAATAGATAGCGACGATTATTCCGAGTAGTTTGAATAAATTTTATATATTATTATAGAGTTCTGGTCAATTAAAGTAGTAGGTAGTGCGAAAAGTGACCGACTCGATATCGTAACCGACTCGATATATAACTACGTTATAAATACTAGTAATATTATAAACTACTAGTAAACTATTAACTTTATAGCTAAGTATAGTTTATTTTAACTTATTCTTAATATTTATAATTAGCACTTTTAGCTTAGCTAATATAAAAAAGTTATTAAATCTGTTTAATTATATAATTAATTAGCAGTTTTTACCTTTAGTATAGTAAGCACGATCTATAAAGAGTATTAGGCCCTGTCCCTGCATTCTAATCGGCTAGCGATAGGTTGGGAGCGCATTTAAGGTACTTACTCCGCTTGGATCGAGACTAAAAAGTAGATCAGTGCGGTCTGGGAGATGGCTGCGCCCGTTGAACCGGGAAGAACTGGGAGCCCTGTGCTCTGCCAAGGCTGGCTTGGTAGGAATCTGCCCCTCATTCCGCCATACGGATGCACTGCGCGCCCGCATCACAGGCGAAGCAGCGCTGTTCGATGGGTTGGTGTGCGGCTGAGCTTGCCGCTTAGGTTATACAATATACACTTACTTGGATGCCTTCTCAACCACCAGGCTTTCTTTTCTCTACAATCTCCATCCAGCATTGAATGTGTTGGCGTTGGCCTCTTCTGACACACATACTAAACGGCGGCCTCTCGCATCCAAGTCGAGTCAAGCTCTTTGAACCCGTCCTGTTTATCTACGGTGACCGCTCCAGTCGCTACCCTGTCCGATCTCTCGCGAACGAACGAACGAACGGTGACAGCCGCTTTCAACCCCTCCTTTTCTGAGTGGTCGCAGTCAGGACAACCTTACCCACGTCCCTTGTGCTTCTAGCTTCTGCGCTGTCTCCCCCTTCCAGTCGCCAACCTCGACCTCATAGCCTTGGAAGGTACCAATCCCCACCAGGCGACACGCTCGACGTCCAATCTTGCCCTCGTGACCACCGTCCAACGCGCTCAATCTCTTGATCCCACTTGCCTGCGGTCCAATTGTGCTGCCCACCCCCACCCGACTCAGCTTGCCTTGCGACCTCAAGTCGCTTTTCCTCCTGCCAACACCGGCGCATAACATTCGAACCCGAGCAACATGAGTTGTCAGTATTGTCTTTTTGCGCTTGCCTACCTAACACCCCTCGAGCGTCCACATTTGCAACCTGTCCTCTATCTTGGAGCACTGGCTCCTGGTACCTACATCGTGTCCCGCAAACCTACAATGCGCCCTTGCCCCTTTTCAGAAGGCTGACCACCATTCCCCATACAACAGTCTCCAATATGCTTAACCGGCTGCACGGCCAGCCTGAGAGCTACGATAAGAAGTACGTGCGCGGACTGCCTCGCCAGGCCACGATACATACATAGATCTGACATTTGCGACCAGAGCCAAATACCGCTTCGGTCGAACACTCGGTGCCGGTACCTACGGCATCGTCAGAGAGGCCGACAGCCCAGAGGGCAAGGTGGCGGTCAAGATCATTTTGAAGAAAAACGTCAAGGGCAACGAGCAGATGGTCTATGACGAGCTCGACATGCTCCAGCGCCTAAAGCACCCCCATATCGTCAAGTTTGTGGATTGGTTCGAGTCGAGGGTGAGTGCTACCCCGGTCCTCGTGTGCAACTGGGCGACAGGCTCACACCGGAACAGGACAAGTACTACATTGTTACCGAGTTGGCGACTGGAGGCGAGCTGTTCGATCGCATCTGCGAACAGGGCAAATTCACAGAGAAGGATGCCTCCCAGACCATCAAACAGGTACTGGGCGCGGTCGACTATCTCCACAGCAAGAACGTGGTTCACAGAGGTGCGTCTACTCGCCTTCCCAACGTATCAATGCCACAGGGCACACCTGACACGACTCGCAGATCTCAAGCCCGAAAACCTCCTCTACAAGCACAAGGCTCCCGACTCAGAGCTGGTTCTCGCCGACTTTGGCATCGCCAAGATGCTCGACAGTAAACATGAAGTCCTGACCACGATGGCGGGGTCGTTTGGATATGCGGCGCCAGAAGTGATGCTTAAGAAGGGCCACGGCAAACCTGTCGACATGTGGTCCATGGGCGTCATCACCTACACGCTCCTGTGTGGCTACTCGCCGTTTCGTTCCGAGAACTTGCAGGACCTGATCGACGAGTGCAGCAACGCGCAGGTGGTATTCCATGAGCGGTACTGGAAGGACGTTAGTGACGACGCCAAGGACTTCATCATGTGCCTGCTGAAGCCCAACCCGGATGACCGGTGGTCCTCTTCCCGGGTCATGAAGCACCCCTGGCTCAGCGGCGAGAGCGCCACGGACCACAACTTGCTGCCCGAGATCAAGGCCTTCATGGCCAAGGCCCGTCTCCGCAGGGGAATCGAGATGGTCAAGCTGGCCAACCGGATCGAGGCCCTCAAGATGCAGGAGGACGAGAACGAGGAATCGGACATGCCCACCAACCCCAACGTTGCCGCCGCCGACGACTCCAAGACAGCGGCCGCGAGCAGCGCCGGGGCGGCGGAGCCTGCGAAGCCTGCGAGCGAGGGCAAGCTGTCCAAGAAGCTCAAGGGCGCCATCTTCCGCGAGGTGGTGCTTGCCAAGGTGCGCGAGATGAAGCAGCAGGAGCAGACGCTGAAGGTCGCTGAGGAGGCCGAGAAGGAGCACAAGCGGCGCAGTTTCCACGAGTAAGGAGGAGTAGCCGCACGTATGTGAGTAGACGGATGTGAGGAAAAGCAAGGGACGAGCCACAACGTGGCTTCGACAGTTCTGGAGTACTGGCATTGGGTTTTGTTTTTCCGCTTGTTGCTGTAGAGTTTGCTTCATCGTTTCACGCCCCCTTACGCCCTGGACTGCCGACATGACATCATTACCACTGTGCTTGGTTCTGGTGGTTGAAGGTGGGCGATATGTTATGTTGAGGGCGTGCTCTTGAATACCGCTGTCTTCGAGAGTAGTGGCTAGAGGCAGAACATGGGAACACAGGTGGCCCGTGGGCATGGTATACACTAACTTCGAGTGCTTCTCTGCTCATGTAAGTCGTGACGTGTCAGATGTCGTATTCGCTACTGGTAACTCGTTGGGAGGATCAGGATAGCGCGGGTACGGAGTATTATGTGCTGGCCCATTGCTTCATTCAGCCCTGGGCAACCTTGTCACACCGCGCCTATTAGCCGACTCGCTGAGCAGGTTCATTGGTTTCATTTTGGGAACGAACTTGGACTGTCACAGCTAAGGATTCATAAGCTACCGTATAGCTGACAGGGCTACCCGCGAGAGAGGGAAAGCCACTGGTACGTCGTCTCGTCGCACATCTTGAAAGCCGGGCTCCTTCGGATCCATATTCGCGCACACGGGTCCTTTGGGATCAAGTGCTCCACCGCCAATGCCACTGGCTTAGCAATCTTACTGCACAGCCGAGCTGCGACCAGAGAACACGTATATGTTTATTACATTTCCGCTCTGCATTGATCTTTGATAGGTGCACGGTGCCTCTGCTATGGGTGAAGATTGTACCGGTATACTTACACGAGGTCCAGTTTTCTATGCGGCGGCCTGCTCCCACTGTGACTCAAACTAGACGCCATGTCGGATGCCAAGTATAGCTCGGCAACCTTAAATCCCACTACCTGTACGGGATATAAAGCAAAGCCCACGCCACTACTAGGCCCTGGCGGCTAGCGCATAAAGGGTCCATGATCCTTCCGTCTGCGAACTTCAGCATCTCATCCTCACCAGAATGTCTTCGACGGGCTCTTCCACGCCGCCTTCGGGATCGCAATCCCCCCCGGAGGAGACGACCACTGTGCAGATACGAGTAAGAGTGCCTCTCAGGGCAGCCGGCCACGTCGCGCAAGCCGCGCAAGCCTCGGCCAAGGATCATGTGTGGGCCAAGCATATGCCGACTATAAGACATCTTTACGTGGATGAGGGGAAGACGCTGAAGGAGGTGATGGATGTCATGGAGACGGAGCACAACTTCCAAGCATCGTACGACGCCTCGCAATGACCCGCATACGCGTTCCCACCCACGTGTACTAATGACAGTAGAGCGAAAACGTACAAGCAGCGGCTGCGGAGGTGGGGGTTCAGGAAGAACATTCGGCTTCAGGAGGCCGAGGACGAGATCAGCTACTGTGCGCTGCAGGACATACTCGATGAGAGAAAAGGCAATGGGCTGCCGACTTCTGAGGTCCAGCTGGCTAGTGGACAGGTTGTGGATCTGGACCGTCTTGCTGCGCATCTGCGCCGGAAGATGCTGTATAGGAGATATGTGCAGAAGACGATCGCGCCGCACTCTCTGAAACCGCCTGAGGAGTTCTATGTATGTGAGGCGGTGCTGGATAACACCCGCGCTTACCTGGTGAGTACCTCGAGAGATTTACCTATCTCATGACTGGTGGCGTCGCACGCTAACCAGGTCTTGGCCCACTGCAGACCGGTCGCTACCGGGAAGCCTTCGCCCTCATCTCAGAGGTCGACATCCTCCGCATCACCAGCCCCGCGGCCGTCAAATGGAACCGCTTTTTCTACCGCTGCCGTGCTGCCCTTGCGCACCCCTCGCGCTTCAGCCAGGCTCTCGTCCTCATGCGGCAAGCCCCTGAAGAACTCCGCGACCTCCTCGACAGCGAGCCGGCGAGCGTGCTAAGCTTCTTCCTGAAGTTCCTGGTCTACATGACCCGGTGCCTGCAGGCGCTGGACGACCCGGACGACAGGAAGCAGTTCTCCGCCGTGGTGAAAGCCCTCATAAAGTACGCGGCCTCGGTGCTGACGCCCAAGGACGCCGAGCTGCGCAAGCGCAGGCAGCTGCACCCCCTGTCGCAGCTGCTGCGGATGCTGGCGCGCGTCGAGGATGACCAGCTGCACCTGGTCGCGCTCAAGGCGTGGAGGCTGTCCTGCCATATGTGGGACGACATCGTCATGACCACCTCGACGCACTGCGACGCGCGCGTCGTGGGCCCGCGCCCGCGCGGGTCCGCGTCGACCGTCTCGGACTGGCTGAGCTTCGTCGTCGTCGCCCCGGACTCGGAGCTGCCGCCCGACGTGGAGGACACCGTCAACGGGGTGCTGCGGTCGATCCGGCTGGCGTTTGGCGAGGAGCGGGCGGCGAGGGTGGATGAGATATGGGCGTTTGCGGATCGGATCGAGGGCGTGGTGGGGGACGAGACGCTGCCGAGGGAGGAGAGGCAGCGTTCTGTCATGGACAGTGGATTGCACGAGTTGTACACCTCGACGATGGGCTCAGGGTTCGCCGGTATGCCCAGGCTCTTTGCGCTGAGGAGTCTCGCGGATGCCAGGAGGGTCCTGCAGTCTGTCGCGAAGATGGAGGAGTGTTTGTGGGAGTGGGGCGAGTATGAGCGAGCGGAGGCGACGGCTCTGTGGGTAGGGGAAATAATAGGGGACTTATAGTAAAGGGGGAAACGGGGGTTCACGAGACGGAGCTTTGAGGTTGGACGATTCTTCGGGGTGGTCTGGTCTGGAGATAGTCCGACAGGTCTGTCCATACCAGAAGGCAAGATCTGCCAGGTAATTACTCGATTAATACCCCAAGATACCAACAACTACAAGAGCTTGAAGACACCTGCTGTATGAAAAGGATGCTACCCACATCCTTCCTCAATTCTAATGACAAAAAAATCTTAGTGTGCCGGTCCAGTATCGTGGAGGCGGTCTACTACCTAGGTATGCAGTTTTCCCCTCAAGGCTTGCATAGTAACGCCTCTTGCTTGTCTATACGTTGCAAATTAAACGAAATCATTCTTGGAGGCATTCATACAAGAATCTGTCTCTAACCTGTATGCATATATTCCATCGACGCGGATGCACTGGCCCTGATTGAGAGGTCATACCCAGGTCCACTTCAAAGTAAGCAGAGCCTTGGATTCGCTTCGTTTGATGTTTTGAAGACGAAGAGAATAGAGGTTGTCATGTTTTGTATACGATACTGCCCCTAAGTACTGCTCTCGAGGAGGCCTATCTGTGGGCGCAATTGTAAACTGGTCTGACACGTAGATGGATATCACCGGACAGGTAGCCCCCAGCGGGATATGGCGGTTCGATGGAAGAAAGGATAACTATAATCTTCTTCGTCTCCCCAGAGGCGACGCTTTGACAGATGCATTTCTCCCCGAGAACGTCCAACTTACCTTCGTAGGGGGCTGGATCACGGTGATCCGCAGCCTTGCAATCGAGAACTGTTTGCTGGACCATGGGATAGGCAGTGTACTGTCCTCTGCCCTGTGGAAAGAGCATCCGCGGATGTGCATGAGCTGCCGGCTATTCAACTTTCTGATGAGCTCGCTGTACGAAAATGATACGTCACTCACCGCTACACAAGACGAGGCCATCGGCTATATAGATAGAGCAGTCTTCGCAGTACGGCGACTTCTGGGGACGGGGAGAGATGCCACGACCGAGGACAGACGGTAGAGGTAATTGCATTCTCGGCTGTGAGCCAAGGAAGATATCATTCTTTGGGTATCAGATCGGTAGACAATGGGTGTATGGTATCCAGGAAGTCGTGCACTTGGATATTCTGTGGAACGCTTCCCTCTTGCGAACACTTGAAATTGCCGCTCATTTCACCTGCGCTTCTGAGGCAGTCGCCTGACTCCTGAATACAATCCACTGCTCTTAACTCTCGCCGCGATAATATATAATGGTATCTAGTTGGAGTTCTAGCTCGTCAAGAGAATCGTCTCACTCCACTCTACAGACGAACTGGTACTAAGTATCTCCTCCCTCCATCTCTCCATGGAATATCCAGGAAATTACCTCATTGGTTGTAGCAATGTTTGCCGAACGGCTAAAAGTGGAAGGTGACAGCCAACGAGGTTGCCGATTCTTTCACTCGTGGTGCGAATCCAGTAACCAATCCAGTAACCTTGAACCTTGAATAAGATATATTACATAACTGCAATCCCTACGACTAGACCGCGTGAACAGCACTCGCGTAAAAACCCGCGAATCTCGGTACGAAGCGCAACTCCTGTCTTGTCCTAGTACGGTGTGGCGGTTTAATGGTAGGAAGGATGTAGCATCCATCGTTCAAAGCGGCGCTCTTAACAGATGCTTGTACCCCCGAGACCTTCCAATTACCCTTGCAGGTGGTTGGAACGCCGTGATCTGTGCAACCCTACGATCGAGAACTCTTTGCTGGAGGAGGAGGGCAGGATTCTCTTCTTTGACGCGCCTGATGGGGGCACTGGACTCAGGTCCATTCCGACATGGTGTTCGCATTGTAGCGTCCTCCGGCGGCTGCTGCATATTCTGTCAGGATTCAATGACCTCGGAAAACTCTATCTGGTCAATCTGCTTGAACGTGTCGGTCGCATCATGGAACAAGACCCCCAGGGAGCCCCGAAAGCGTCTCGCAGATGCGTATGTAAGCAAGTTCGCGGAGTATACGTCCAACCTGAAGCGGGTCATCTATGGCGACCTGGGTTCGATAGTCAACGACTCCGGCACATTGAGATCGACACCATATGCCACGTCGAACCTGAGAGTCAGGATATATGAAAGGACGCGGAGGACGAGGAGTGAAAGGCTGGCTCAAGAAGCGGCAACCTACCAATCGTGGAATATAGAGGTCAAGATGGTTGAGGATGTTTCGGAGGTACCCAGGGCTCGGGAACCCATTTTGCCAAAGTCATTTATTTAGAACCAGAGTTCATCTACACGTGCAAGCAATACATGTTTGGGAGGATCGTGCTCGAAAGATGGACGCCGTCTGGCGCGCGAGTCGCAACAAACGTGGACCACGGTGGATGCTGATGGTCGACAGGGAAGATTCAGGGCAAAAATCAGGAAAAATGGATTTTGGGGGATTTATCAGCATCCTCAGAGATATGCCGTGCCGTAAATGGGAGGCAGAGGCGAGCGAGGGCCCCCGCAGCCACAGGTAGGCAATCTGCCAACGAGGATGCTCGAAAAACCAGTAGAACAAAAGTTGCGTCCAGGAAGAGATGCGATATTGAAAAGAGTAACTTTGCCATTGCCAATCTTTCGTGACTTCAACTGTTTGTCCCACGAGTAGGTGTCCAGATAGAAGCCAACTCTTGAGTCTCAACTGACGACTTGACCCTCGGCCAGTTACGAAGTAACATGTTCCCATAGACTGACCACCAAAAGACTGACCACCAAAAGACTGACCACCGCGCCTTGAGTTCGTGTAACGGAGCAAGTCTCGCGCGAGGATCGACGCCTGATGGCGGCCTGGGAGATTTTCCGCCTCGGGAGAAGAAGAATGTCTCCATCGAGGGAAATTGGAGGATACCTCGGGACAATGCATGCGTGAGACGCGTTCGTCGGGGGGGGAGGGGGGACGGTCCTCTCTCATCCCGATCAGATCGAGACAGTGCCTACACTTGCCCGTACTTAACTACAGGTCGCGATTGTAGGGCTGACGTTTCGGTCCGATGCTACAAGGGGTGAGTCGCGTGGAGGACAGACAGGATGCTTCCATGTAAGTTATTCAAGGCTGTCCGACGTCCAGCTGGAGGCGTAGCTGGCAGGTAAATACGGGTCAACCTCGTGAGCATTCTCCAGTGGAGCTCGAAGTCGTCACGCAGGTAACCTTGGCGTGTGGGTGCTGTTCCTGCTTAGGAGGGGGGCACCGAAGGTGCTATCCACTTCCGTGTTGGACTCTATAGTGATGCCTTGGTTCCCCAAGCAAAACGAGCCTCGGTTTCTTCGTAACTGGCCGCGTCGTCGACTGGAGCGCGAGGGGCGGCGGATGCTACACAGCACGGGAATCCACACACACACACACACACACACCTCTCTGCGCCTGGGCTAAAAATTGGTGTGCCTTTTTATTTTGTACAGTGCGTTACATCGGGCGGGCCTCCTCGTTCTGGACTGGCCCACAGGATCGAGGGCTTGACCGGGTTCGGCAAAAGTTTTTAGTGTTTCGATCCACAGCCGCACATCTGCACATGAGAGTTCCAGTGCGTTGGGAGCTGACTTGTATGGATGGATATGTTTCCCCTGCCAAGCAGACCTACGGGTACATAGTACTTTGTACGTACTACCTATAATGGTACTTTCGTAGAATGGTCGCACAGAAGCAGACCGACAAGCCAGACTACGTAAGCTGGAGGCTGGATCGGCGGACCTGGCGGGCTAAGCTTGAACATTGGAGACGTCCACTATCGATCATGGTGGGCTGATGGGGGTCAGTACAGGACCTGTAGGACGGGGCCAAGCAGTGGTGGATGGGCGGGTGGGTCCATAATCTTATCAGATCCTGCTAGGCCGAACCCACGGGCCAGTCAGCGCTCTTGTCATGATCTGATAAAAAATCGCTAGCCCCGCTTTAGAGTTCCGTTCTTCGGCGATGCTGGGGATCCTGGAGCCCATCACAGCCCGACGATGGGGAGGCGAGTGGGGCGAGTGGGGAAACGTTACCACTACAAGGTAACATGTACCATACGTAGCAGTAACAAGTACCCTTGTACAAGTGCCCTTGTATAAGGCAAGCTGACTTATAGGCCGGTCTGAAGGTTGTCGTCGGTGGGCCCGTAGCCCACATGCTTCATCCCGACTCGGAAGCCAATACCGGGATGGGCCGCCTGCAGTGGCCAGCGGGAAAAAACTGTCTCTTTTGCCCCATCAGTCAGTCCTTCCTTGTCGTCTCGGTCCTTTTTAGACCTGTCCTCGCCCGGGGGCATGTGCTGAGCATCTTCTGCCTCGTCTGCCTCGTCCTGTCCTGTTTCTATCCTTCCCTTTGAGTCTTGACCGGCCAAATCGTCCACGGCCGTCCAGCTCCGAGACCGAGACCGAAACTGAGGCAATATCAAGTGGGCTCCTTCTGGTCGGTCCTGCTCTTCTCTCTGTCCTGTTAATAGCTATGTCCTCAAGGCCGCCTCCATCTATCTCTATGCGTACCATACGCACAATACTCACCCTTGTACTCACTTGACCGAGAACTTCCCACTGACCCGTTCCCCACAGACCGAGAAGAAGCATCGTCAAGATGGTCGGCCTCTTACGCCGGGCCAAGGTCCCCCAGGAGACGGAGACTTTCCGCCGAGCTGGCGACGACGACACCAACAACGACAACAAGAACTCGCCGGCTCCCGAGATCAAGAACGATGTCGAGCAGCCTCCCAGTGACAGCGACTCTTCCAGAATCAGCCTGGAGGCCCGCGATGAGAAGGAGATCCAGGCCAACCCCAACCAGATTACCGCCGCCGCGGAGCCTGGCGTGCAGAAGGCCGAGGCCGCCGCCCTCGTCTGGCCCAAATGGGCTGTCTACTGCACCTACGCCTGGATCTGGGTCTGCTTCTTCATGCTCGCCCTTCAGCAGGGCATGACCAACACCTTCAGCTACAGGGCCTATGCCGACTTTGCCCTCGCTCCCCAGCTCACCACTGCCGCCGTCACCGCCAGTATCGTCGGAGGTATTATCAAGCTGCCGATCGCGAAGCTGCTCAACCTCTGGGGCCGTGCCGAGGCCTTCCTGTTCTTCGTCGGCGTCTACGAGCTTGGCATGATTGTTCTGGCCTCCTGTAACGGCGCCGACGGATACGCAGCCGGTTATGTTCTCTACTGGATTGGCTACGATGCTATCTACCTTATTCTGGACATTTTCGTTGCGGATACCTCCGGCCTCCGCAACCGAGCCTTCGCCTTCGCCTTCGTCGGTACCCCATTCATCTGCACCGCCTTCACCGCCCCCCTGGCCGCTGCCAGCTTCCTGACAAACTCCACATGGCGTTGGGGCTACGGTGCTTTCTGCATCGTCATGTTCTTTGTCTTCGTCCCGCTCGCCCTGGTCTTCAAATTCTACACCATCAAGGCCAAGAAGATGGGACTTTACCAGCGCCAATCCAGCGGCCGCACGACGGTCCAGTCCATCGTCCACTACTTTCACGAGTTTGACATTGTTGGCTGCTTGATCCTCATGGCTGCCTTCCTCCTCTTCTTGTTGCCCTTCAGTCTTGCGAGTTATGGGTTGACTGATTACAAAGGAGCCGAGTTCATTGCGATGGTCGTGATCGGTATCCTCCTATTCCCCGTCTTCTACGTCTGGGAACGGTACTTTACTCGGGCCCATTTCATTCGATGGGAACTTTTCCAGAATCGCACCATCGCGGGTGCCTGCGCCCTGGCTGCCATCCTGTACTTTTCCTTCTACCAGTGGGACCTGTACTTTCAGCCATTCCTCATGGTCGTCTACAACCTCGACGTGGCCATGGCCGGCTACATGGGTCAGATCTACAACGTGGGCTCGACGTTCTGGGGTGTCGTCTTCGGAGTCTGGGTGCGCCAAACCAGGCACTTCAAGTACACGGCGCTGCTCTTTGGCCTGCCTCTCATGTTCCTCGGGTCCGGCCTCATGATTCACTTCCGTAGTGCGGACCAGGGCATCGGCTACATGGTCATGTGTCAGATCTTCATCGCCTTTTCTGGCGGCACTCTCGTCATCAGCGAGGACATGGCCGTTATGTCGGCTGCGGACCGTGACGGCGTTCCCATGTTGCTGTCCATCCTCGGTCTATTTTCTAGCATTGGTGGAGCCATTGGCTACGCCGTCACTGGTGCCATCTACGACAATGTCTGGGTCAAGGCTGCCGAGCGCCACCTTCCCGAAGAATACAAGGCCAACGCCACTGCCCTCTGGATGGGCTCATACACGCTGCAGAAGCAGTACGCAGTCGGTACTCCTGTTCGCGATGCTATCAACGAGGCGTGGGGAGACTACGAGAAGCAGGTCGCCATTTGCGGGACATGTGTTTTGGTTCTGGCCATCCCTGCTATTGCGGTCTGGAAGAACTACAACGTCGACCGGAAGCAGAACAAGGGTCTAGTGCTCTAAAGTGGTCATTGTCCACATCACCACACCAAAAAGAAAAAGAAAAAAAGAGTGACCAGAATTGGCTGGAGGGATGGAGACCATCAACGGCTTCTTCCCGCCCTTTCGAAGATTACGGACATGTGGTGTCCACATTGCATGAAAGAGCCCACCACTTGATTGGTGGTAGGATTGGGGGCAAAATGAGCATGAGAAATGGAGATTTATGCCATGTTTAATGGAGATATGTTTCATCTATACCCTATTTGACAATGATTTATAATAGAACTTGGAGAACAAGGTGTAATGTTAGGTACTTGTGTGTGTATTCATACCTTATCATTCGTGGGAACGTCTTTTTTGACTGCTGCTTGCCTGGCGATGTGACCCACACCCACTACTTAAGTGTCGGTGCTTCGTAGTAGAACCCACAAAGACCACGAGAAGCGCTGCATAAGCCGCAGTAGCGCTTACCACCGTCTCATCCCTCTCTTGGTGCCTGACATGAAGAACAAGGGGCAGATGGGGAAGGTGGAAAGAATTATCCTGCTCAACTCTCGACGACGCCGATTACCTCTTCAAAATCTGCCGCCCATCTTTGATCATTGATCAATACTAGCTGGGATGAAGACCCACGTACCATCCGATGTTTCCCTCAAATATGTCTATCAAACCAAGGCGTGTATATACTACTAATGAAGCTAAAGTACTCGCCTCCCCCCCCCCCCGGCGGTTCCGATATACAGGAGGGCTCCGTCAGATTGCCGCCAGTATAGTTCTGAATCTTGTTGCCCCAGTGAAATAAGCAAGTTGAAATCCATACTCACCGGAAGCTCGAATGGCCTAAGCATACAGGTCTCACAACCAGGCATGAAGGGCAGCGCAGTTACAGCCACGACAACAAACAAACAAACAAACCCCCCCCCAAAAAAACAGAAACGAGGGGGAAAAAAGGGGGGGGAGAAGCGGGGGAGGGGGGCGTCTCCCGCTACCAATCAGGACATGCCCTGTGTGCCATCTTAAGCGTGAGCGCCTGCTCCACACGGCTTCATGAGGCTCGTTCTCGAGCACATCAGCGTCTTATTAGGCCATGGTGGCGGGGTGTGTGATGATGACCGCGTCATTAGAAAGGGCAAGGGAGGGAGGGAGTTGACTCTACGAGNNCACCCGACTATGAACGAGACGCGAAAACTTACTCTATACTCGCTCAATGATATTGCACTTAAAGATAAATGATAGATTCTTAAAATGTTTACTATGAGCCGATTTTCTGATTTAATGAAGATCCAGCCTTTTAAAGCAGATACTGTATAATGTCAGCTTCTACTAGGAAAATTTATATTACAAAGTATGATTATATACGTCATTATTTATAATAGTGTATATTCTCTACATGCTAACATTAAGTACGCTAGGAGGCATCGGATTTTAGCAGGGTAGCTTCCACGGGATAACGATCCAATCGACTTTCCAAACAACATTCTAAATAACGTGCCAAATATTACATATATTACAAGGCACGGAACGATGTATTGAAGGATTGAAGTTGCTGCATATAAGATAAGCAGAGGTGCCTGTGGGGCAAATAATACAGGATTAGGGTCACAAGCTCTGTTGCGTGCCTACAAAGCTCGTGTTTAACTCATTACTGTACTAGAAGCTTTCTTTCTCATGTATGCAACTCATCGTTTCATAATCGACAACAGTAAATCCCTTCCTGTCTATTATGCCTAGGCGCTTAACCGTATTCCTCTCTTCAGTACCCGTTCCTCCAACCTAACGAACTCAGTCACCTGCGTCGCGCATGATGGTCAGGCCAGGTGCCAGTTCTATGCCTTGCTCCAGATGGGTACGTGCCTACCACAGATCCAGCTGCACCAAATTCTGTTGTTGGGTTGGGC
>MUZH01003457.1:0-14512 GCA_003012965.1 Juglanconis oblonga
TTCGTTACTATACTTTAACTTTAGGATATTAAAATAGCCTATATCTAGAGGTTAGGTAAGGTAAGATAAGTATAAAGGCAGATAAAGGGTAATAATATTATTATCCTTATAATAGGTCTCGAATTTATAATTAATATAGCTCTTATAGCCGTTAAGGATAAGTAGCCGAAATCCCCCCTATCTTTAAGTTTTCGTATACTTATCGAAGTATTATAGCTAATATAGGCCTATATTATAATCTATCTACTTATTTAAGGTTATTTTAATTACCTAGCTTTCCGGGAGGCCGCCCTCGGTATATTAAAAGGTAAAGTAATAACGGCCTTAGACGATAAAATATAGTAGTAATATATACCTAGTTATATTATAATAGATAATCGCTATTACCTATTCTCTATTATTAGGCTATACTAACTTTAGTTTTCTAATACGATCGGCATATATAACTACTATTGCTGCTCGAATAACGCCTATTATAAAGCCGGTCTCGTCGAAGTTATATATATTGTAATCCGGGATCCTATATTTCGCCTATATATTCTTAACTAATCGAAACTAACCTTTAATAATCTTTAGATCTTCGTAAAGTACTCTCTAATAGTTATATATACGATTAAAGCGCGGTTTAAGCTATAGTTATTAGTATACGAAGCATTATGCCTAATATATCCTAATATATTATCTATTATATACTACTAGCAGAAAGTTAGCTATTTCTTTTATATTAGTAATCCTTAGGGAAAATCCTTGCAAATCCTAATCGAGAATATATTCGATAATACTTTACTCCTCGAGTTCTATTAAAAGCCGATTATTTATTAGTATAGTAGTCCGAGATATTTTGCCGTTTAGTCGGTTGCTAAATATAGTTTGCGGTATATTATATAGCTTAGAAGCATATTATTAACTTATTTTTTTCGATAATCTGATTGCATCGTATATAAAGAGGATACGGCTTTCTTAAGTACAGAATTCTATTGTTTGTTGTTAAGAAATTACGTGTCGAATATAATGGGTCGCGTTAATTAAAAAAGTGACCGACTCGATGTCGTGACCGACTCGATATACAACCACGTTAATTATAATATTAACCCTGCATCTATCTATCGGTTAATACAACGCTCGTCGAATATATAATCGCAAGGCAAGATCGTTGCAGGCTCTTGATCATCACTCGGCGGTTAAAGACCCTTAACAATAAGTTCTCTAGTGCAGAATATGCAAGTTACTTTAGGCGGTAAGCCATTCTGTGTCTGCAAATAGGTCTGTATTTCGGACCAGAGAAAGCCTCCCATAGGCATAGACTCTCGCTATGGAGACAAGGCCGCTAAGCGTTGAAACAAAGGGCCCGCCTGTGAATCTGCCTGAGACGCTTAGGGAGAGAGCGTAACGCCCGAATCCGCGCCGAGTCTCAGACCAATATGTTCCAATCGGCTCCTTGAAAATAAATTCCGAGAGGAGGTCGGCGCCGTGCCAGATGCTGCTGGGACCCGGCTAGATGCGTCTGCCAGAGCCGTGTCAAGAAAGGTTTCTGGAGCCGTACCAGATGAGGCTGCTGGAGCGCCAGAAGATGCTGCTAAAGCCGTGCCAGGTTGTGATCCATTGGCCGCAGACGAGTTGGAAGGGGCAGGATTCGAGGCTGCTGGAATCCTGTCCTGACGCAAACGAACTTCTGAGACCGCCTAGTGCATCTAGTCTACAAACGATATCTCCTCCTGTTGGGTCACGGGCCATTCATAATGCGACACCAAGACCGTTCACCCTGTAGTAGCCAGTCCTTTCAGTGAATGCCCCCACACTAAGACGATGTTGGCCAGAACAGGCGTGAAAGGGGAAGCCGCTCAATGACGGCCAGACTGCTCTGGTGCTTGACAATTGGCCCATAGTGTCTAATGGAAGGTCTGATCCGCAGCCACGATGTTCAGAGGTCACGATGAATCGATGTTGGCAGATTGGGTAACCGGTCGATGGCAACTGGCTTGAAGGACCCAGACCAACCTTAGCAGGGAACAGGAGGACCAGTTGAAGATCATGGGAGGCTTCATGCAGAAGCAAGTGCAGACCAGCACCAGGAGTTCTGAACACTTGAACACGTACGGGTGCCTCTTTCTAAGAGTTCCTGGTACGCATGCTTCGTCCGAGGACGTACTTATGTGAAGGAGGGTGGGCTGATCCTTGGGTCTTCCTACCCACCCGATAGACCTTACACAGGCACGGTGAGATTCAACTTCAGCATCGTTTTCTCCGGCGTGGTCATAATCGACGGACACATATTCATACATGACGGTACATCTGCTATAGGGGGCAAGTTAGCCTTGAGGTCAACCTTAAAGATGAAGAGAAGATGGTGATCAAGCCTAATAGTGCCCTCGAGGCGCAGACGCGGAGGTACCTAGGCTTTCATGCGGGAGACGCCCGCAGCACCACGCCACCATCCAAGGCGAGGAGCGAGGCCCACGAGCCGACCACCTTCGAGATCAACACTCACACGGTCACGGTTCTAGATCATCCGCGGCTATATCTTAAGCTACAACAGCTATATCGGAGGATTAAGTGTAAAGTGGAATGGATGTTTAAGCATAAGGACACAAGAGGCGTGGACGCGGCGAGGTAGTGTCTATGATCTCGAAGCGCTGCCTCGCAGAATAGCCAGGTTTCGGCAGCACATGTGGCGGGAGGTCTCAAGAGATATCCGTCAATAAATCCAGTGCTCGGGTATGTACCTCAGTATACTTTTGAATGTTCGCAGGAGGCCGGGACCACGCGGATTATGGATGCAGCCTCGGTGGCACTCTCTTGTCTAGACGACCTTTTAAGCAGAGTTTTCTTGCCCGGCCCCGTCTTTCGCTTGCCTGCAAGGGCTTCTTAATTTGAGAGAGTGTTTCAGTTGGCGCCCTAGTCCTTGGGTGCGTGCTTCGATGCGGCCGCTGCGACGGACGCGGTCACAGCTCCCAGATTCAGCGGCTGCTGCCAGCATCTTCTCGTTAGGAAGGCTTGAGGCCCCAATCCTGTCGTCCCCAATCCTGTCGTCAAGTGAAATTTGTCGAGCACGTGCCTTTCCGCGAGGTTTATTGGATAACCGAGGCTTCTTCGATGTCCGGCCCTCGACGTTCTCGTCATCATCACCAGCACTAGTGACTGACGACGATACCTTCCTCTTGCGGGTTTGAATCGGGGCTGTGCTCGTGCTGCTCGCGGTTGAAGGACTGGTTTCGTCGGATCGCTGCGGCGGTGGTTTTGGGGAGGAGGCCGGTAGGGCGAGCGGCGAGAGTGATCTTGAATGGGTGAAAAGGGAAAAGTAGCGGTTAAGGCTATCAAAAGAGAACTCGCGCGAGAAGTGCAGAAAGGCAGCCCATCGCTCGGCAGCAGACGTCTCGTCTGGCGAGGCCTCGTCAAGAGATGGTGGCCACGCGGCGACACGTACGCTGACCGCGTCCCAACATTGTCGCAGCTCCTCGAGTCTCTGGTCTCGACGCTGCTCCAGCAATGTATAGAATTCGTCCAGAGTCGTTGCCGTTGAGCATAGCTCCGAAACGTCGTGGTGGAAGGCGATGGGCTCCTGGATGGGCATAGGGACTGTATTGAATTGGTCGTACAGATTGCCGAAGAGATGGTCGATAGGAATGGCAAACTTCCATGATGGCCAATTCCATTGCGGGTCGCAGTAGTCCACATCCTTAGGTCGGCGCTCCATATTGATGAAGAAGATATCGAGGATTGATTGTGAGGACTTAGCAGTACAAACCGGGTGGAGAAGGGTTCTTGGAGCGCAAGTGTCAAGTGTCGCGTTTGAAGACGTCGGGCGTGTTCTGGATTGTGCTACGAGCGGGCGGAGGCAGCTCTGAAAACTGGTTAACGGCATCAAATGAGGTGCCTGGGTGCTGTAGGCAAGCGGCGGAAGTTATAAGAGTGCCACCCTTACCCTCAAAACACTTCAAAACTAACACAGTTCCCGCCATCTGGTCAGTAAAGCTATTAGTGCAAATGTATCTTGCAGGGATAGGTGGCACTCTCCCACCTTCCGCCGCTTTGTAGGGTAGCAGTAATGAACGGCACGCCTAAGGGTGTACATAAACAAAGTCACCACTAATTTTGGCTGGGCAGATTTCTTAAACCTAGAACAATCTTACTCCTTCGGGCTGGCCCCTACTATCTACTTGCACCTGGTAGCCGATGTCGCCGCCAACAGCATATGTCACCTCGGGGCTACATCACCTATCAAGACACATTGACGAGCCCTGTCGAGTTTCCAGAACGTCCGGATTTTCGCAAGATGCTGCTTGCAATATGGCTCCACGTCCCTTTTTGCAAATCCAGACATAACACAAAAGCAATTCATGTCTATGTTCATATATCCGGACCAAACATCAGCGGCCGTCCTGGATTATGGAATCCTGGCAGTGTCGCGGTCGGCAAGATCCACTGGATGCGATATTGAAATAGCTGCGCTGAACAACCGTACTTATCTCCGCTTCTATTTCCACCCTGCCCGAGATACGCTTGGCATATGGAATCTATCCAGCGTGGCGGCTGTGACTCTACATTCCACTGGCCAAGTCTCGACCACGCTTCCACCGAAGGCGGGTGGTTCCCTTGAACCGGGGCCTTGGACCATTAGGAGCTGGCCGCCGCAGAATGAGAGTTCTCCGGTAAACCTGGTGGACCTGTTTGTCCAACCGCGTTATTTCAGTGCATCGTTGGTTGATGCTGGCCCGCCTGAGGGCGTCGGCTCGAAACGACATCACCAAGCCGCGGTATCGACGAAGAGGCAGAAGACCGCCATAGGAAGCCATAGTGTGCTCTCGACACCGGTGACGAATCCACTCCTCCAATTATCAGACGGCGAGATGGTCCGTATGACAGGCCAACATCACGACGATACCTACCAGCTCACCCGACAAAAACATCTAAAGACGACCCCGGCTGCTACACTATACAAGGCTCATATAGAGAAAAGCCAGGGTTAGGGTAAACTCCGCAAGCTCCATTTACTACCTATAAAGCTTATATCTTTTCTTTCCTTTATATAACGAGCTCTATTACTTTAGTATATAACTCGTTATTTATTATTGCCTACTTATCGCATTTATCTTCTTACGTATTAGACATTTATGTTGACTCGGAGAAGGATGAGAAGATGGTGTTGATTACAATCCCATTTGATGGGAGCACGGCTCCGGCTATCTAGATATTTATAGACAAGGTAGTCCGATTGTGGCCTCCGGGTACCTAGGTAGTTACCTGCCTAGCATCCTACTAAGTATCTGCACATAAACAATAAACAGCGCTCCACTCGAATCGATTTACGCCAGCCACCCAAGGCCCTCCAAGAGTTGTCTGCCTAGCCTCATCCCAAGTGCTTACACACCTCGGGAATAATTCGAGCACCTCGTTCCCAATCATCGCTGCACAAAACAGTCATCGTTTCCAAGGCAGTGACGGGTTCTACTTCTATTCGTAGGCGGAGAACCGGCGACCTGACAGAAAAGTCTCTCAGCGTGTATGGGTGGTTTTTTTACTTTCTCGTTTGCGCTGATTCTATCGTATGGACTTGATCTTCTCTTGTAGAATTGCAAAACCCAAGTCTGGGTACTGTTCGATAATCTCTGCAATCGTTTTGTTGTCCGTCTCCCGTAGGCGTCTTAGGAATTGAACAAGCATCTCGTTTCTTTTGTCTTCGCCGACATCTTGCCAGGTGGGCGTGGGGTCCGAGATGATGGCCTTCGCAATGCGCTTCGCAATGCGCTTCTGCTGCGAGGTGAGTGTCGTCATGATTGTCGCTCTGCTGGAAGCGCTTCGTATGAGGCGCCCGACCACAAGCGGCCGCGACGTCTGAATAATTAGTAATTAGATGCCGATCTGGGCCAATCATCACGGCGGTTTCCCTGGCCCGAACGTGGGGCCCTGTGGGCAGGCATCTCAAGCAGGAGCTCCTGACGCACGCGGAGACAGGCACCGTCCGCCAGGTGAAGCCGTCCGAGACGGTGATACTCGATCTAGCCTGCTGGAGGCTCGCGGATCCCGAAAGCTCTGTGGAGCTGCAGGTACTGCCGCGCCTTTATCGTCTGCAGGCTGGGCAGGAAGCCGCGTCCGGCGGGGGGGGGGGAAGAGACCTGCCGAGGATGCGCTGCTGCCGGCGAAGAGGCCCAAGGGCCGTGCCGCGGCTACGACTGATCCGCAGCCGGGTCCCTCGGCTGAGCCCAGCCTCGTCCGATCCCGCGATGAGCTGAGAGGTGTCTGGCCCGGCATCGATCTTCAAGTGCATCAGACAGTCCAACTAATGGACAGGACCACGGGCCGGCCCGAGTACACACTGGAGCGCTCCTCGGGCTGGTGCAAGAGGACCCGCGGCTCCGAGCTCTTCCAAGCAGTCCTTGATAACGGCACGTCTGTGCCCGAGGTCGTGGCCGTTAAGATCCTTCTTCGCCCTTACCGGTCGCCCCAGGAGGCCGCGGGAATCGTGCAAGCCGCAAAGGCATGGGCGGCCGAGTCCTCCGCACATCGAAACTTGCAGCATGTGAGTACAAAGAAGGCAATGAGCCGCGACCACGGCTGATCCGTCTTCTAGGCCCACATCGCTGGTCTTCGGGGATTCGACGCGCGGACGATGGTTCTGTATCTTGAGTACAAGCCGCACCAAGATCTTGCCAGTGACCGCTGGTGCGCACGCGGAGGCGGCGAAGGAGGCGGATACTTTCTGGGCGGCGTCAACGACGCAATCCGTATCCTGAGCCATATCTCCAGTGCTGTCGCTTACTTGGCAGAGCAGGGCATCGCCCATAACGATATGAAGCCAGCAAATATCCTCTATAGTGAGGTACCCTGGCCAGCCACCGGTCCCTACAGAGCGGCAGCAGCTGGCGCTGTGTTGATTGATTTTGGGCTTGCAGGACCCTCGGGTACGGCAAGTAACGGAGGTACGCCTTGGTATGTCGCACCCGAATATCTAGAAGAAGATGTGCGGGGCACGCCAGCAGACGTCTTCGCTTTGGGGGTTGTTATGCTGTACGTTCTGCGGTGCTGTATTCTTCCGGAAAGTTGGTACCGATTTCATAACGAGCATAACGAGTGGCCTATTAGAAATATTGGCGCTGGGCAACTGACCGCGGTGAACGCCATGAAAAACTGGCTTCAAGAAGTTGACAGGCAACGTGATGGGTTAAAGACCTCGGGCTCTTTCTCCGGAAGTGAGGCCGAGCTGCGGTCGCTGGTGTACAGGATGCTCTTGCCCTTGCGTAAGCGAATTACCGCCACAGACCTGGTCCACGCTACAAGCAAGTGGGATTCGATTTAGACACGAAGTGACACATGCCCAGGTGGCGGAGAAGACGCGGCCAAGTCTGTATTTCATAATTCTTCTCGGGGGATGTAACGGAGTCTGATTTTCAGAGCCAGAGGGGACGGGAGGAAGCTTGATCTGTTCCCGATGTACGATTGTATATGTGTCCGAAGAGAAACGAATGAAAGATAATAAGGTCTAGTATGCCAACCAGCCAAGACCATATCTAGGTATTCATTTCATCATGCATCTTGCACGACGCTCTTTCACCCTCGGGTGGACCGCCGTCTCTCGGCCTCCAGACTGTAACAACCTGCATCTTACAAACCATGTCGGGCGGTGCATGTCCTGAACCCTTCCGCCAGCCTGTTTGAGATGCTGTCCGGAGTGATGCCAAGCCAGACGTCAGATCTGGGAGCACTGCACTCTGTCACGAAGACACGCTGCTAGACCAAGACGAAGACCGCTCTGCTGGTTGAACACTCTGCTGGCTTGGCATGAATCTGCTGATGAATTCAAGAGTGTAAGAATTAGGTTTGAATTTTGCCAGTGTACATCTAGTTACTCAATCTGATTTGAATTTGCACTACCTTATCCTTAATATATCCTCAATCTGACGGCTACCTTTTTGTTATGTTGTCCTCCGTCATAAGACTAGCGAGTCATCGCGGAGTGGTCAGCCTAGTCCGCCGGTGAGCTGAACGGGTTTAGGTTGTATGAGGGTGGTTGGCCCCGGTGTTTATTATAGTCGCTTGCGGCCTGTGGTGAGGCTTGGTGATGTTGTCCCGGAGGAGGCCCATAGGCCATGCTGCCGATGATTTGGCCTTGTGGCATGGGCCAGTCGATGTCGGACTGGAAGGTGTATAGCTGCCCATGAAGCTCAATGAAAACGCAGACTTTGGTATCTCTGTGCTTGAAACAAAGCTTTTCAGCTCTTCTGAGCAGAATGCTCAGATGCATTCTGAAGAATCGGCTCATTTTGAGAGAACGAAATCAGATTAAAGTGATGTAAAGGTGATTACCTAGGTATTGATGAATGTTGTGGGGAAAGCTGCTGCCCAAGGGGCTTTCTTAGTTGCTTAATCAAATGTAGGACTTTGTATATATCCTTAATTGCAATGGAATAATTTAAAAATAATTGAAACATAATAGGGTAGTAGGTAGAAATTTGATGGGTGGGGGCGGTATGCACAATTTATATATAGCAACAATAAACTTAATATAGAACAATATTGCCACCTTTTGAGAAGTATTATGATGGGCGGCTCTATACTCTAATAGTATACAGTACCTAGGTACCGCCTCAGTTGTAACAGTTATGATAGGATAGACTGGCGCTGGACAATATAGACAACCTTACTTGTCGCTGCGTTCTAAAATTACACCAACTCCATCATTGGGAGATTTCCTAGATATACTCCAGTTCACTTTTCTAATTCTAACGAAACTTTCTAACCGGTCACTCGTACCTGAACAAAATGAGTTACTTTACATAAATTCGAGGCGAGTGTCTTGCTTACCATACCTCCTCAGATAGGTGCCTTGCCGTCTCGTCCACGCCATATCCGTGTGCCATCTCGTCCACAAACTTCAAGATGGGACAGTGCTTCACTACCACTAAGCCGCTCAACCGCAGGGAACTAGGACGGCCTCCGCCACTCCCGCTCTCTACATGGACACGCGGCAGCTCGTATTATAGACAGCCAACTCCATATCCACGCGAGCGCTCCAAGGGCCAGAGAAGTACCACCTCCGGCGAGTCCAGCTCCCGCTTGCCTCCGAGGGCGAGGCAGCTCAGACCTATGAGACATACGTCGATCGGATGTGACGCACCTCAGCGTGTCAAGCATAGTACCGGAAGTCGGGAAGCCAGGCGACATTCACATAGTCAGCAAGATCGACGCATTCGACGTGCTGTAGAGAAACAGAATACAAGGATCTCTTCGCGTCATTGAGAAGATATGGATTCGAGCCCCGCTCTGGGTTTATCTTCTTTGACGCTTGAGTGGAGAAAGTCCCTTCCTTCTTCCTGTGTGTGCGCAGTACCTAGCTTTTGGTCGCCGAGTATTTAGTTTAAATCAAAAGATATCCACATGAACCGAGTATTTTCATATCTTGCATCGCCTCTGGTGCTCTGCTCTTGGCCAATGCTTTGTAAGGATTCAACCTTGCCATAATGCGCCGCCCAGAGATAGATCGCCGCCGCGATTGTGTAGTATAATGCCGCGTTCGTAGCTTGATATAGAAGTAGTGCAGAGACGGTAGCAGGTGGAAGAAGACAAAAACAGATAAGCAGCCGTCTCTTCCCCGGCTTCAGTGGCCACTGTAGAAGCAAAATGAGAAGTCCGAAGGCGGAGTTCAATATTTGCAGATATGGCGTCGGTTCTCCCAACATGTTCAAACGGACAGTCCAGACATCGAAGAAAATCTTCGGATTAAAAAATCCAATGACTGCCGCAACAAATTGATCTAGGTTGGGTTTAGCTATTGTCACAATTCATCGATATATAAGTTCTGTTTTTAACTTACATCCTGCCGCGCTCATTGTGACCAGCCTCGCGACGTCCACCTTAGTAGTTGACCTAGCCATCGAACCGGTGTCTGGAGAAGTAAACCTGCATGCGTGTGCATCGGACCCACGGACGTGCGACCTAGGTGACACTTAAGAGATCTAAGTCGGCACAGAAACCAGATATCAGAAATGTGCCAGTTCAAGGACAGCCTCCCTAGGACCGCAGCTGTCTGGTATAAAAGATGGATGCGGGTGTGATGGAGAGCTATGTGCTGTGCCTTTCTCTCGCCGTGAGTTCCATCATGGCTTCTACGTATGAGCAAATGCTTGTTGAAGCCTATGATGTCCCAGTACAGTACAACCTGGCTGCAGCTGCAGCATGTTGGATAACTCTTGCTGGCTTTTTCGTCTTCCCCGGGACATTTACTTCATTGCAAAGGTCCGAACTCCTCCAAGACTCGCAGAATGGTCGTGCGGCTCAAGGCGCTGTAAAAAAACATTCCCTTATTGCCTCTCGCCAGCTGCTGCTACCTTATAGGTATTAGTGGCCTCATCTTCCTATGGTTCAAGTTCAGGTCCAATTATATGTGGCCTCTAATGCAAATTTTCATGTAAGCTATTACCGAAATACAATCCCTTAATAGTTTTCCATCTAAAACCTACAGACCAGGTATCCTGAATAGCCTTAGCGGGCTCCTAGCGGTACTTTTAAACATCTATACGGCTCAGCATGGGTCATGGTCACCAGTGGCGTGGGCAACACTGAGCATTGTATTGGCCTCACTCGTTATCACTACCACCGCCGCTGGAATATATAGATACAGGCTTATGAGAATAAGGGTATTGTAACCAAAACTAATAATAAACGGAAGATCATTGGTGAAACGCAGGTTCTATATTTAGACGGAAGAAATACCTTGAATCTGGTTGGTGGTTTTATTTTTGGTCGTGTGGGCTAACCGCGCATACTACCTTATAGCCGCAAGCTACCAGCAAAGCAGAACGGTAGTGGTATCAGTAGAGTACGTGTCGCTCACCACGTACCCCCTCTGTATATATGCTATCACCGTCCCATTTCGGTCCCACCCTCTCTACTGCGCCTCGCCGCACCATGACCGCGCTTTCAGCCTGCCAGATCATCTCCAATAATGCCTTTGACGGCTATCTCGTCGCAGAGCAGGCCGACGGACCCCGGGTCGTGGCAGACAACGACAGCATCCTCACACTCGATCAAAAAAGGGGGTTTACCGTGCCGATATGAATCCCATTGCCAGCTTGGGCTTGAACTGCCCGACCGGGGGGGCTTTTTATATTTGCCAGGGCAAACCAATTCAATTCATCGGTTGCTGCACCTCCGATCCTTGCATTATTGATGGCTCCTGTCCTCAAGAACATCTTCGATCTTCCAACTTCAATGTATCAGTTCTCGACAGCATTTTGTCCCAGGCGTGTGCTACGGATACAGCACTTTGGTATACATGTACCCTGACAACTTCCGGGCCCTTCCTCGGTTGCTGTTCAACCAATGCATGTCTAGCTGATGGATGCCTTACCAACGATTTAAGGCCTGCGAGGCTCTCAGATAATGCAACGAACGCCGCTATATTCAGTACTTCCGTCACGCTTGCCCTAACGACGAGTACTGCCCTTCCACTTGCTGGCAAAATTGGCATTGGTCTAGGCGGCGCCGCCTTCCTTACTTTATGCGGCTTGGTCGCCAAACATATACTGGCAAGAAAGCGAAGGCGAGCAGGCTCGGTGCCGAAAGAATATGTCGACAGCAACCATGACCACAACCGATACAGTTTCTTGTGCCCGAAGTCCATGCGTCAAACAGATAACATAGGCCTGGCGATCGGGATTAACCGTCCTGCAATAGTCAGGCCTCAACCAGCCGAGCTCGGTGGGATAGACGAGGCACTTCGACCCGGCGTCGGGGTCTTATCGGCCGCGCCGCCTCCACCAAAACCGCATAACAGCCCAAACTCAGCATACAGAGCGTACAGACCTACGACGGTTAATTCAGGCTTCGCATCGCGTCCGTCGCCTCTCACCAGGCCATACAGGCCGTACCGACCACCCAATACTATTGCTTACGAACTAGAGTAACATTAACGGAAGTATTCGGGTTAACTTACTGGAAGGAAATTAATCCCGGCTGTAATAATACTTTGTGTCTAGAAATAACGCTGTGTTGTAGTGGATCTTAGAGTGAACGCGCATATTAATTGACAGCAAGGTGTGAATCCCTAAGCTATACCTAGGTACCTAAATTAGGCAGTGTGAATAGTTGTATTGCGAAGTCAGCGGATTCATCAGCCAGCAGAGTCAAGCCACAGCACATACTGACCCCTGCTGGCTGATGATTCTGCTGGATGGTTCTGCTGGCTGGTTCTGCTGGCTGGTAATTCTGCTGGTTGATGAATCTGCTGGCTGGTAGTATGCTGGCAGAACATACCGTATACCGTTTTTTCAGAAATGTAGAATTGTCGCAGTCTGTCATATAAGATAAAGTTAAAGCTAGACACTAGACATTATGTAGCAGCCCGCCCATACCATACACTCTCACAGCACTAATCCCTACCAAACCTTGCAAGTCTTCTTACCTCCCAACATGCTGTCCCCAATCCTTAGTATTGCTTCTTCACCTATGGTGGTGTCTCCAAGCTGGTCGTCGCCCACAGAAACATGGATGTCAGCCCGCAGCTGGGCATCAGGCCGTAGCTCGGTGTCTTTAGGGCACGACTCAACCGTCCTCGCCATAGCCGTCCTGGCCGGTGATATCGATCAGGTCCGAGCGCTCATCAACATAGGGGTGGTCATGTCTGACCAACACCCTTGGGTCCTGTACCAGGCTTGCCTCCAGGGCCTGGATATGATCCAGGCACTATTGGTTTCTTCCAATACCAGCTTCAATGTCAATATCCCCGACGAGGCTGGAGATTCAATCCTACATTTTGTACTTCGCACTCCTGCTTCCCGTTTCGATGTCTCAAAGTCTCAGATTGTGGAGTTTCTCTGCAACAACGGTGCGGACCCCTTTGGGCGGGACCGACTTTCTGAGACTGCACTTCATATCCCAGCCTGGTGGGGAGAACCTCGAGCTCTTACAGAATGTCCTCTATAATAGTGGCAGCGGGCCGGTCCCGTACATCAACCATGGGAACCATTATGGAGATACGGCGTTGGCAGTCGCGATCCTGAGTCACAATATACCGGCCATCAGGCTATTGCTGGAGTTTGGGGCGGATCCTAATGCCGAGGATGATCTTGGAGGCAATGCTGCGCATTATGCGTTTCAACAGGGAAACCTCGAGGTGCTGGGGCTGCTGCAGGCATCTGGTGCGCAGCTGGTAGACAATATGCAGGATACCAGCGAGTAATGGTAAGATCATTATTATGATCGTGTCTTCTGTCGTGATATCTTTCGTTTTGTTGGGGATGAAATGCTTGCAGACTGGCTCTAGTGCTTTTCAGCCTTTTAGTTGGTGTCAATTCTTGCGTCAAGTACTCAAAAATAGCCCTCGAGACCAAATATACGTGACTCAGCACTGAAGTACTAAGACCGCGGTACTTAAGATACGTATCACCCCCTAGAAGATTTCGTCTCCTTCTGTTAAACCTTGAGGCCTATCTAGAACGCCGTTATGCCTTGCGTTACTCCCAAGTGCACCGCCGTGAATACTTCCACCGCTACCTCCTCACCTTCACCCAATGCCCGCGTGCTCTCTACCGGAGACGTGACAGATATTGGCATTGGCGTGATTGCGGGATCATTTCTTCTCCTTGCCCTTTCTAGTTGGCTGCTACAGTTGAGGAGGAAGAGGCATCGCTAGCGAATCCGCACACTGCAGCAGGTCAATCTTTTATCCGGACATGGGACCAGCGTCTATATAATGTTGGCCGTGGCCTTAGAAAAGGTTCCCGGCCTCTGGTCTCTCTTCAATGCACATTAGTCACTTACAACAACCCATCAACAACAACAATCGACACGACTGCAAAGCCTGGACAAGTAAGTTTAAGTCTTACTCATCGACGCAGTCTATATGTCGTGAATGCTAAACGCAGACCAGTGGGTCGAAGAGCCTCCGCCGCAGTGAAGAAAAAGTTGGCCAAAGCGCGAGCCGCACGCCAGATCCGTATGTATCCAGTCCATTCCCCTGCCATCTCTTTGGCTACTAATATTTGGAAAGGTCAAGCGAGCGCTGCAGTCATCAATGATGCTGCCGATGGCGCTGTCATCATGCCACAAGAATCACCTGTTCGTGCCGTTGCATACGACGTAGGTCAATGGACACCGAACGCACAAGGCCTCGTCCACAGCATAACTTCCACGCAGGTCGACAGTAAGTGCTAAACCGGCCACAACTGAGGTGGAAGCATGAGGATTGACAGCGACTACAACAAGAGTTCTAAATATAGTACTACTACACTATACTACAGGGGTCCCTAATACACTACAAATATACTACAAGATTCTAAAATACACTATAAATACACTAATGTAGTTATATATTAAGTCGGTTACGATATCGAGTCGGTCACTTTTCGCACTACCTACCACTTTAATTGACTAGAACTCCATAATAATATATAAAATTTATTTAAACTACTCGGAATAATCGTCGCTATTTATTTCTCCAGCTTCTAGATATATTCGTATATTATAGCTAGTCTTACGGCAAATGCTATATAATTATAAACCTATCCGCCTCCGTTTA
>MUZH01003458.1:0-14518 GCA_003012965.1 Juglanconis oblonga
GGTTAGCTGGAGGAAGGTGGGCCGGGGGGATGGAGGGGAATGGAGGGCTTACGCTCAACGGCGTTATGGTCGGGTTCTATGGGCGCCATGGTTGCGGTTCTGTCCTCTTGAGATCTTGATTGAAGACTGATTGTTTGTTTAAGAAGTCGAGGAGGGATTGACCGTGGATGGGGAGGCTTGTTGATTTGTAGAGTTGAAGGGAAGAAGGGAAGAAAATGCGAGTCGGAAGTTGAGGAAGTCCGGGGTTTGGAGCCGCATGCAAAGAAGCTTTCCCTACCTTGAGATGGGCAGGGGTGACCCTTGCTTCCGCTTCAAGGGTTCATGGCCGTCGTTATCTCACTCACCAGCGTAGAAGATGAGTCTTCCCGACAGACGGTCTGAATCTGAGACAACAGAACGGATGTCTTCGGAATAAGCAAGGGAAACAGGCCTCTTTCTTGTCAGGGCTAGTATTTTCCTCTCTTTCCTTACGGTCTACCGCTGCCTCCCATCAAGCCTAGATTATCTTGACTGAAGATTGCTCCAGATCAAAGTGAACTCTGATTCACCTTCGGACGCAGAGCCCACCCAAGAATGATCAAGGACGCTACAGGAGGTACCCTCCCCTAACACAATACAGTGTATATCTCCAGCCCTATCGACATCAGCATCAACAGGAACAGCAGAAATTGAGCTAAGCAGTATAGGATCTTCCAAGAACTATGCATTCAAGTGAAGTCGGCTGGACCGCGGCGGATTTACGCACCACACTACAGGTGGGGAGTAACTTGGCTCTTTGACCGGGAGCCCCACAACAGCTGTAGTCAGAGGATGTGGTTGGCTGTAAAAACCATGTGATAGAACTATGCCGATCAACAGACTATGGTGGTTTGGCTATCCATTAATAGCTAGAGTTCTCTGACGACGAACAGATTCAGCTCACGTGCTAAATCTGGCTGTAATCGAGATCCGGAGATTATGGGAGTTTTATTTGTATATCAAATGGCTTCCTTCTTTTCATTTCATAGAACAATACACAATCTTTATCAGCGTGGATTCGTTTTACAGGTTCACGGTAGCATTCATCAATATTTTTGGTGATTGGCCATATTCATGAACACGTCTCGTTCCCCTGCTTTCCTCAGTGCCAGTATGTCTCCCCAGTCTTATTGATCAAATCGCCACCCCTGAGCTATGTGATACTTTATTTCTTGACTTCCGGTACTGGGATCACTTTCGCTCCTGGTACTTGGAACTGCAGCTAGTACCGAGACTACAAGCTATCTATCTCTTCCAGAGAAGAGGTGCCAGCGTTCTAGTGTAGAGCACCACTTGCGTATTGAACGCAGCACCTACCGTCTGGGAAATAAAGTATCCAGTACTGGAGCCTGTATCTCTGCTACACTGGAGAAGAACTCGTAAAGATACGACTTGCTACAGTAAAATATTGTGTTGCTCAGATTTAAGTTGTCAGCCCTAATCTTGAGGTTATTCCGAGGACGCTGTTAGTCAATAGTACGCACCTCCTACCTAGGTAGAGAGGCTACTAGCGATTAATCTCGAGCTTTTGGCGATAAGATTGATGGGTTTGCGAACGTAGCGGGGAGAGAAAAGAGGTTCGCTGATCTGCAAATGGCTTAGCGTAGTAGGATAGACTAATAGATAGCCACGAAGTTATTTCCGATAAGACAGGCTGTACGCCTAATCATCTAATACTAAGACGCTAAGCTTTATTAGCTAATAGCAATATCGATATACTACTTTTGAGCAGCTAATAGCAATACCGGATGTAAACCGGGGTCATAGGCTGCAAAAACATCGGCGCCGCGTCATAGAGTTCAAAATATAACGGAAATTGAAAAGAAATACATGATGAGGATGGACCGGCACGAAATAGAGCCACTGACAGGAGATCTGCTGTGAGATACTAGTGCATTTGTATCAGGTGATCAAAACGTACCTACTGAGTTATGTCTTCCCGAGAATCCCAGCACTCGTATTAATATGCGTTCACTTCAGCCAATCATCTTACATGATTCACCGATGCAACCCACCTTTCTGGACTGCCTAGATCCGGTGTTTGTGATGACAGCGTCTTGTCAAGAGAACAGCGGAAACCTCGGGAGCGTGAGATGCTGGTGTTTCGATTTGACGGGCGCCGTTAGCAGCTTGAAATTTCCCAACACCCCCGTCTGACCACCCGACCTGCATGTCAGCCATGTTTGCAAGGAGAAGTCGTCTCTGCTCAAGGTCGTCTATGCCTGCTATGTACCCGTGTCCATCTAGGCGAAGAGTCATCCTCTACAGGCAGCAACTAGGGATATTCGTCGTCTGGGCACCCTTGCCAAGATCTACCGTCGTTTCTCCTTAGGCCGTTGGGTTGCGATTCTCTTCCTAGCGGCACACTTGGCTTAGTGGGCTTATGTGTGGCGTTGGCGCCATTCCGCGCAGGTAGGTAGTCACACAACGTCAGGAAGCATCACATTAGAAATCCACTGAAGACCAACAGCGCCAGTACCTCCGGCCGGTGTCGGCAGTTGGAATGGAATGGTGCCAACCTGCTAGCACCATCACGTTAGTCTGACTACTAGTTGGGACCTTGACGTAGATGCCGGTACCTCCGGGTCCGTTCTTAGTAATGTAATGTTTTAAGTCCGCTATCATCGTGGGAAAACTACGAGAACAATCTGTAGTTAATAACTAGTCCCTTCTCCCCCCTTTTTTTTTTCCAGTTCCATCTGCACATCTCATCGTTCCCAGCGGGATAGGTCATCTGCTGTTAACCTTACACCGAGCAGAAACTAAACCTCAGAGTTGGAGGACAACTCGAAGGCGCTCACCATGTGGGGCACAACTGTAGACGACACACAACTCGCTAGGACCAGCAGTCGTCAAATAAACCAATGGTGAGCTCCTACTCCCCCACGAGAGAAGCTGGCTCCCAGTCTCACATCATCCAGGCACAATAACCCCGAACCCGGCGCGGACCAGTTCCATGAGCCTCACACGCCCGAGGACAGTGAAGGGTCGGCCGAACGGTCTGGCACCTGGGGCGAGCGAGATGCTGGCTTTGCCGACGAGCCGATGGCAATGAGGGAGTTCGAAGAGCTGCGGAAAGAACTGTCAACCCTTTCGAAAAAGAGGTCAAAAGATGGAAGGTCACTGAGCCGCACTACGAGCCGCGCGACCACGGGAGGGCCAGCTCGTCGAGCTGTCTCGCGCGCCACTGCGACTGATGTCGAATCACAAGCTGGACACGCCGACGATTCCGAAGAGAAGGGTGAAGACGACTTCGAACTCGACGAATTCATCCGTGAAGGTCATTTCGAGAAGCGCAAAGAAGGCCATTCGGCCAAGAAGGTCGGCGTCGTCTTCAAGAACCTGACTGTGGAGGGAGTGGGCGAGACCGTCCAGTTTGTGAAGACGCTTCCGGACGCCATTCTTGGTACCTTCGGTCCGGATTTGTACCGTCTGCTATCGAGGTTCCTTCCATTCCTGCGCTTTGATGGTGGGAAGAGGCGGACGCTCATCAACGACTTCAGTGGTGTGGTGCGTGATGGAGAGATGATGCTTGTCCTCGGTCGACCTGGGTCAGGCTGTTCGACTTTTCTGAAGGCAATTGCCAACAATCGAGACTCATACGCCTCAGTTCAGGGCGAGGTGTCATATGGTGGCATTCCCGCAGAGAAACAGAAGAAGACGTATCGCGGCGAGGTGACATACAATCAGGAGGATGATGTGCACTTTGCGAATCTGAACGTTTGGCAAACCTTCATATTCGCACTGACGACCAAGACGAAGAGGAAGGCCACCCAAGAAATCCCAGTCATTGCACAAGCACTCATGAAGATGTTTGGGATCACCCACACGAAATACACTTTGGTCGGTGACGAGTATACTCGTGGCGTGTCTGGAGGGGAGAGGAAGCGTGTCTCCATTGCAGAAACACTCGCGTCCAAGTCCACTGTGGTCTGCTGGGACAACTCAACACGCGGGCTCGATGCCTCGACAGCTCTCGACTATGCCAAGTCACTCCGGATCATGACAGACATTAGCAACCGAACGACACTCGTGACGCTCTATCAGGCTGGTGAGGGCATCTTCGAGCTCATGGACAAGGTGTTGGTTATCGATTCCGGGAGGTGCATCTTTCAAGGTCCTGCAAACGAGGCTCGCCAGTATTTCATCGACCTTGGCTTTGAGTCGCCCGAACGTCAGACAACCGCCGACTTCATGACAGCAGTGACAGATCCGATTGAGCGGAGATTCAGACCGGGCTGTGAGGCGAGTACACCTAAGACACCACAAGAGCTGGAACAAGCATACAGGAAATCACGCTTCTACGCCCGCACCCAAGAGGAAATCCAAGCGTACGAGGGCCATCTCAGAGAAACGGAGCACAAAGATGCACGAGAGTTCGAGTCAGCCGTCCAGGAGGGCAAGTCCACAACGGTACGCAAACAGTCTCCGTATACGGTCAGCTTCATCCGCCAAGTCCAGGCGTGTGTGAAAAGAGAGTTTTGGCTTCTTTTCGGAGACAAAACGACGCTGTATACCAAAATTTTCATGTAAGCTTCAGTTCCCTACATCTGCTTCCCTCACTGTGAGCTTTGTTATTGACCGGAATCCCACAGCATCATAAGCAACGCCCTAATCGTCGGCTCTCTCTTCTACGGAGAGCCTCTCAACACTGGGGGCGCCTTTACCCGAGGAGGTGCCCTATTCTTCTCGATCCTGTTCCTCGGTTGGTTGCAACTCAGTGAGCTGATGAAGGCAGTCAGTGGTCGCGGTGTTGTCTCCAGACACCAAGACTACGCCTTCTACCGGCCGAGCGCGGTGAGCGTTGCCCGAGTCATTACGGACTTTCCGGTCGTCTTTGTCCAGGTCTGCATCTTTTGCGTAGTCATGTACTTCATGTGCAGCCTCGACGTTACTGCCGCCAAGTTTTGGATATATCTTTTGTTTGTCTACACTATGACAATGTGTGTGACAGCGCTCTACCGGATGTTTGCGGCCCTGTCGCCCACGATAGATGATGCTGTCAGGTTCTCAGGCATCGCCCTGAATCTACTCATCATCTATACCGGCTATGTCATTCCGAAGACACAACTGATCTCTAATTATATTTGGTTTGGCTGGATATATTACATCAACCCTATATCCTACGCATTCGAGGGAGTGATGACAAACGAGTTTGCCAATCGGGATATGACATGCGCAGATTCGATGCTCGTGCCTCAGGGACCTGGAGTGGATCCCGCGTACCAAGGCTGTGCGATTCCTGGTGCGGCTGTCAACGCGCGCTCTGTCAGCGGCGCTGCATACCTTGATGCGCAGTACACATATACAAGATCGCATTTGTGGAGGAATTTTGGCGTTCTCATCGCATGGGCCGTCCTCTATATCCTCGTCACTGTGGTCGCCGTGGAGACTTTCAATTTTGCCCGCAGTGGTGGTGGAGCTTTGGTCTTCAAGAAGACGAACAAGGCCAAGAAGGCTCTGAAGCAAACCTCGGCTACGACAGACGAAGAGAAGGCTGTTCCCAGCGGCATGGTCGTGTCGAGCGAGTCATCAAGCGGCGTCATCGCCACCAACGGTACCGGGGAGGAAACACAAGGGAAGCGGGAGGTCCTGGAGCAGATCTCTAAGAGCGAGAGCATCTTCACATGGCAAGACGTGGAGTATAGCGTTCCGTACCAGGGCGGCCAGCGAAAGCTCTTGAATAAAGTCAGCGGGTATGCGAAACCAGGTGTCATGGTCGCGCTGATGGGAGCATCGGGTGCGGGAAAGACGACTCTGCTCAACACACTCGCTCAACGTCAGCGGGTCGGTGTTATCTCCGGCGAAATGAAGGTCGACGGCAGGGAGTTAGGGATAGAGTTTCAACGGGGAACCGGTTTCTGTGAACAGATGGATCTTCACGATGGCACCGCGACCATCCGAGAGGCTCTTGAATTCTCTGCGCTCCTTCGCCAGGATCGAAAGATCCCTCGCGCGGAGAAGCTGGCATATGTCGATAAGATCATGGATCTTCTCGAACTCCAGGAGCTTCAAGATGCCATCATCTCCAGCCTGGGCGTTGAGCAGCGTAAGCGTTTGACAATTGGCGTCGAGCTAGCTGCAAAACCTCAACTGCTCCTCTTCTTGGACGAGCCGACTTCTGGTCTGGACAGCCAAAGCGCATTCAGTATCGTCACTTTCCTCAAGAAACTAGCACGTGCTGGACAGGCTATCGTCTGTACCATCCATCAGCCGTCATCCGAAATCATTCAGGTAAGACCCTACAATTATCTTGGTCTGGGGGGAGTGGGCCGTGGTCGTTGGCACCCACACCAGCCCGTGGATACCTGACGAGAAGCCGCCAGGAGATGTCTCTACGCATTTGCTCGCAGTCCACCATCAGAGATCCGTCAATATTTTAGTCGCTAGTTCGGTCATAGCTAATTGTCTCCTGGGTGTTAGGAATTCGACATGATCCTCGCCTTAAATCCAGGCGGAAACACCTTCTACTTCGGCCCAGTTGGCGACAACGGAAGCGCAGTCATCGACTATTTCGCCGACCGAGGGGTACCATGTCCCCCGAATAAGAACGTCGCCGAGTTCATCCTTGAGACAGCCGCCAAGAAGCCCCGAGGAAGGAATGGCAAGCGCATCGACTGGAACGAGGAATGGCGCAACAGTGCCGAAGCCCAGGACGTCCAAGAACAGATCGAAGGGCTCAAGTTGACACGTAGCCAGTCAACGACCGCGCATAAGAACAAGAATGAGACCGAGTTTGCTGCGCCGGTCTGGGCGCAGACGTATGAGCTTGTCAAGCGGACGTTCCGGCAGCACTGGAGGGACCCGAGTTACCTATATGGCAAGCTCTTCGTGTCGGTAATTGTCGGGATTTTTAACGGCTTCACGTTCTGGCAGCTCGGGAACTCGACGCAGGATATGCAGAACCGGATGTTCACGCTGTTCCTTATCCTGACTATCCCACCGACGATCGTCAACGGAGTGGTGCCCAAGTTCTACTCCAACATGGCACTGTACGTGAACCACCCACCCCTCTTTGCTTGAAACCTTCTAACATGCGGCTGTAGCTGGCAAGTCCGAGAACACCCATCGCGCATATACGGCTGGTTCGCCTTCACCACCGCACAAGTGGTTGGGGAGCTGCCTATGGCTACTATCGGCGCCGTGGTGTACTGGCTTCTTTGGTACTTTGCCACCGGTCTGCCCACCGACAGCAGCACGGCAGGCTACGTCTTCCTGATGACGCTGCTGTTTTACTTCTTCATGAACAGCTGGGGCCAGTGGATCTGCGCCTTCGCGCCCAGCTTCACCGTCATCTCGAACGTGCTGCCGTTCTTCTTCGTCATGTTCTCGCTGTTTAACGGTGTCGTGCGTCCCTTCACGCAGCTGCCGGTCTTCTGGCGCTACTGGATGTACTACGTCAACCCATCGACGTACTGGATCGGCGGGATGCTGGCTGCCACGCTCCGGGACATTCCGGTGCGGTGCACGAGCGACGAGACGGGCCATTTCGATCCGCCGCCCGGCCAGACCTGCGGCAGCTATGCGGGGACTTTCGCGCAGTCGGCTGGTGGCTACCTCATTGACACGGAGGCGACGTCGGACTGCCAGTACTGCCCGTATAGTGTCGGCGATCAGTACCTGGCGACGTTGAACATCTCTCCACGGGACAAGTGGCCGTACTTTGGGATTTTCCTGGCCTTCTGCATTAGCAATTGGGCATTGGTGTATTTCTTCATCTATACGGTGCGCATCCGAGGTTGGAGCTTTGGCTTCGGCTTGATATTCGGCGGGCTCGGCAGGATAGTAGACAAGATCAAGAGCATGGGAAGGAAAAAAGTGCAGGACCAATAGAGGGCAACATTTTAGTCGGGATGAGAAGAAGATACGAATAAGGATTCGAGGGTAGAGAACATCTGAAAGTTCGAGGGGAGAGAACATCTGAAAGTGGTTGCAGATAGGGTTGGAAGAGCAGACGAGTCTCTGGAGAAGTGGATATAGACCTAGATATAGTTATATACGTTGAATGCGTTCCTAGGTATGCATGCTAGCGCCTCTCCGACTCGGCAACAAATCTTGTCGTCTCAGAAATGATGTCTCTGTCGCTGGGCATACTGCTCGCTGCTGTAGCCCATTTCCTGTGAGACACGAGTTCTTCGAATTGGCGGGGCCCACCTCGAACGATTATCAGTATCTTCTTCATTGTCGTGTCCTGCTCGTGAAGTGGTCGATGAATATCGTATCGCGAGACCACGAGACCAAGCCGACGATATTTGGCCTCAGCAAGGGAGCCCCACGAGCTCGAGGAGCAGAGCGCACGTTCGCGTGGCGTACCACCCACCCACTCGAATTTGCAACATCCACATGGACAGTGATCGAAGCAGCGCCATAGCAAACACTTCCTGTCGAACTCCACGTGAAGATCCTTCCGAGCATCTTCCTCGTTATCTAAGTCGACCTGTAAGGTGTCCCACAGCGGTACGTCCAGCCGATGGAAGGCTCGAAGGTTTATAGCGATAGTGAGTGTCAGAGCCCTGTTTGTGACTGACGGGCAGCAGAACTGAACCCCCCCTCCTCTTCTTAACCTCAGTCGCCGCGCTGCAGAAGCCGTGGGTGTTGATGTTGCTCATCCCATGCTCGATCTAGTCGGGCGTTTCAAGGTCGGAGCATGTCTCGAACTCAAGAGCCCGACATAGACATAGTGCAGCATGCCATGCCCGTGGACTTGTCGGAGAAGAAGACTTGTCAGAATTCATGACACCGGCTTGGCCAGCAGTTCGATGGGAAGAACTCCGGATGCTTGTTGCCATAATTTCACACGTATGGTAGCACATAACGGGGTTTATGCACTTAACCGGTCGCTTATCGATAAGTGAGTTGAACTCGACTTGCGAATTTTCGATTGACGACGCCAACCTTGTCACCACGACGGCAACTTCGTGTTCATGCGCGGCTCCAGACAAGATGTTGCGCTCTTGTTCCTCACGATTGACGGCGAGGATACGTCCTCTGGGCCTGGCTAGGTCTAGTAACACCCGACCTTCCTTCCGCACGAGGACGCTGGCCACCGTCGCGCCTCCTCCTCCAGCCCGAGTATGTCGCAGTCTTTCCCAGATCTAGTCTCGCTCCCGTAGCTGACATGTGTGCGCCTACAGGAACCCACAGAGCTTAACGATGTCACCACTCTTTCCAACGGAATCCGTGTCGCCACCGAGGCGCTGCCAGACGCCTTCTCTGGCGTGGGAGTCTACATCGACGCCGGCTCGCGGTACGAGAACGACTACTTGCGCGGCTCAAGCCACATCATGGACAGACTAGCCTTCAAGTCGACCACCAAGCACACCGCAGACGAGATATTAGAACAAGTCGAAAATCTGGGCGGCAATGTACAATGCGCTTCGTCACGAGAGTCCATGATGTACCAGGCCGCCACCTTCAACACCGCGATACCGACTGTGGTTGGTCTCCTCGCCGAGACGATCCGCAACCCCAGGCTCTCCGAGGAGGAGGTCCAACAACAACTGCTCACGGCAGAATACGAGATCTCCGAGATCTGGTCCAAGCCGGAGCTGATATTACCGGAGCTTGTGCATACCGCCGCCTTCAAGGACAATACTCTGGGGAATCCTCTGCTGTGCCCCAAGGATCGCCTTGGTGCTATCGACAAGAACGTCATCGACTCGTATCGTGACGCCTTGTACAGACCAGAGAGAATGGTCGTCGCCTTTGCCGGAGTATCGCACAAGGAGGCTGTGAAGCTGGCCGAGCAGCATTTTGGCGACATGAAGGGCGCTGAATTGCCAGACGTCTCGGACACTGCCTCGCAAACATCAATGGAAAGCGACGTCTCATCGCAAAGCAGCCATTCCGTGGCATCCTCAGTCTCCTCCATGCCCTCGACATCCTCGCAACAACCCTCCTCCCTCCTCTCGAAAATCCCCTTCTTCAAGAACCTCTCCACCTCAGCATCCCACAACGCCTCCGTCCTCTCCACGCCGCGCATCCCGCTCACGAGCGACGACCTCCACCGGCCGGCTCACTACACCGGCGGCTTCCTCTCGCTTCCAACGCAACCGCCCTCCCCGAACCCGATGATGCCCGCCTTCACCCACATCCACCTCGCCTTCGAGGGCCTGCCCATCTCCTCAGAAGACATCTACGCGCTCGCCACCTTACAAACCCTCCTCGGCGGCGGCGGCTCCTTCTCCGCCGGCGGACCGGGCAAGGGAATGTACTCGCGCCTGTACACCAACGTGCTCAACCAGTACGGCTGGGTCGAGAGCTGCGTCGCCTTCAACCACAGCTACACGGACAGCGGGCTCTTCGGCATCGCCGCGTCGTGCTACCCCGGTAGAACGGACAAGATGCTCGAGGTCATGTGCCGCGAGCTGCGCGCGCTGACGCTCGACACGGGCTTCGCCGCGCTAGGAGAGATCGAGGTGTCGCGCGCCAAGAACCAGCTGCGGTCGAGCTTGCTGATGAACCTCGAGAGCCGCATGGTGGAGCTCGAGGACCTGGGGCGGCAGGTGCAGGTCCACGGGCGGAAGATCCCCGTGCGTGAGATGACGCGCAAGATCAGCGAGCTTACGATCCGCGACCTGCGGCGGGTAGCGAAGATGGTCGTGGGCGGTATGGTGAACAACGCAGGCCGGGGCAGCGGTGCGCCGACGGTGGTGCTGCAGGAGGCACAGGCTGCAGGCGTTGCGACGCGCACGATGAGCTGGGACGAGATTCAGGATGTCATTCACCGGTCAAAGCTGGGACGGAGGGCATAGAGTGACACTAAAGGGGCTACACATGGTTATGTACCGGAGACTGGCATGGGCCCGGATTTGGTGCTGTAAAATAGAATACGTTACTGTACACCTCTAACCACTTTCATGACGATGACAGCCTCTTTCTTTCGAATTTGACATAGCTAGGTGGATTTGGTGGTGAAAGTTCAGAACCTAGAGCCCCGAGTACCCAAACCTCCTCAAGACCGGTAGTGGAGAGAATGTTAGGTACAAGTACATAGGTTGGCCCCTCAAGATCTCCAAGCAATTCACCGGTACTATGAAGCACGAGAGAGAAGGAAAATCAGCATTTCACCCACATAATGCCCACTTTGTATTTTGGAGTCGGGTCTCGTATAATACTGACCTTCTTAAACCCGATAGCCTCAGCCTTCTCCCGGAACGCCTGCCGGGACATGTTCAGACCGTACTTGCGGATGAGACCCGATTTCTTCTTGTCACCGGTGACACGGCTGCGCTCTGGTCAGCTCACCCAAACATCGGGTTCTTCTTCTGTGTGTGTGTGTGAGAGAGAGAGAGAGAGAGAGAGGGAGGAGGGAATGGCTCACCAGCCTCGGGAGCCCTTCCCGTAGGTGCGCGGGTGCGAGTGCCAGACGTTTTCGTGGGTCATGGTTGCTAGCAATCGAAGCAGCGAGTGTTCATTCAGTAGTGGCATATATTGCTTGAGCTTCTTCTAGTTTTACGCACAAAGCCGAAGCAATGAGGAGAGAGAGAAAGCGTTTGTCGGCCGATGAGTATTTATATTCATGTCCCTGTTTTGAGTCTGGATGACCATCAAGGTGCGCCGAAGGATCATGGACATCAAGGTTCTCTCTAAAGTGTATCCGAGTTATGACGCTGGAAAACGACACTGAGAGGAAAGAAGAAAGAGAGAGAGAGAGGTAATATAAAAAAAAAAGATCAAAAAAAAAAAAGGAAGCACAAACAGCGAGGAGCAAGGGCAATACGCCATGCTTTTCGGTTCATGAAAATAAAGCGATATGTGCGACATCGCAGGGATTCCCTCCCGGTTGTCGAATTCAGAAGCCTGAAGAAATGTAACTAAAGTCGGCCGAAATACCTCTCACTTCTTAAACACCGCGACGCCCAACCGTTCAACCTCCCTCCCCTCGGTCGTATTCCGCCCCGCCGCCTCCAACAGCCTCTGCCACGCCTCGGAATCCTTGGCCTTGACGGCCTCCTCCGCGGCCTTGACGCGCATGCCACATTTCTCGTACATGGTGATGGCCTGGCCGGGTTCGAGACCCGTGCATTTCGGGATGAAGACCGAGGCGAGGCGAGGGTTGCCTGCTTGGAGGGTGAGGTTGTAAAAGGGCTGTATGGATATGTTAGTGTATTTGCCAGGTAAGGAGGGCAATAGGAGTGGTGTGAGTGACTTACTTCCCAGCCGATGGGGCTCTTCCTCTGCTTCGACAGCTCCTCGATCTCGTTGAAATCGCGCTTGGCAACGAGTGCTCGTAGTCTGCAACACATGTTTCTCAGCATCAACTCTTCCCCATGCCAGACACTGTCCTGTGAACATACCGAATCCACCAAGCCACCTTCTCCGGCACCTTAAACTCACTCTGCAACCTCCTCGCCCTCTTGTCATATCCCAACCGAATCAGCTTGAACATTGTCTCATTGACGCTCAGCCCAGTGAAACTATCCGTCAGATCACGATCAAAGGCCTCCTGCATCCTCAGCAACGTGGTCGCCTCCTTGAGCGCGCCCAGCTCGAATGCGCTCTCCTTGCTATTATCGCTCAACAGCTTTGCGGCCAGCGACATCTTGTCTGTCGCGGTGCGGCTGTCGGGCATCTTGAGAGACTCATGGATGAATACAGACGCGCCGTCGAGGCGCCGGTCGTCTTGGTAGTAGAGGTCTTTGAGGAGGGTGTTGTCGCCCTCACGCAGCGCAAAGGACTCGACGAGCGCGGTGGCCACGGGCCGGGTGTTGATGGTACGGAAGAAGGCGGCGAGGGGCAGCTTGTGACGCAGGGTGTGGAGGACGAAGTAGACGAGATCGGTGTCGCCGCTCTCGATTGCTTTGTCGAGGGCGAGCTCGTCCTCTTCCATGTTGAGAAGGAGTGGCACCTGGCGGCCCGCGCGGGGCTCGTGATTGAGGAGCTCGGTTGCGAGGCGGCCGCGGCCTTCGTCGTAGGCGGCGCGTGCGATGGACTCGAAGGAGATCCCGGGTTTGCCGGAGAGTTTGTCGACTATGAGGCGGCAGACGGTCTCATCATCCTCGGAGCCGGCTCGAACCTTGGCGGACGCCCAGTGAACGTAAATCTTGTCCGTAGGCAGACGCAGGTATCCGGCGATCCGGAGAGCAAGCAGGTACTCATGGCGGTTCAGCAAGCGAGCTATGAGCCCCTCGGGCCCTAAACGCTGGTACTGATCAAACGATATTGGAATACCAACTTCATAATAGCGCACAGCATTCAGGACGCGTAGCGTTTCGCACATGTCAACGAAGTCATCGCTGTTGTAGATATCCAATACAGACTTGCCGAACGATGCCGCCTTGAGCAGCTGTTTCTGCCAGTGGACGCTGAACTCATGACCAGCGGCATTCACGCAGGTGTCGACCGCTTCAACGAGGCTGGACCGGATGAGCTGAATGTTGTCATCGGCCTTGGGAGATTGGATCTCCAGCTGGGCAACGGCATCCAGCAAGATGGATGCTGGCGATTCGGTTCCAAATCTGAAGACCTCGTCTGTGACATCCGGCACCTTCTGGAGAAAATCGCACACTTCGTTTGTGAGAATGCGTACTCCGTCATGATCTTGTATCATGTGGACTCTGCCGTCGTAAAAGAATTTCGCAGCGGCGCCTCCCGGGCCAACAACGCGAACCTCGTCCTCCCAGGCGATGACGACGGCGTCGTTGCCACACCATTGTAAATACTTGGGAGAAATCCTCGACCTGGACTCGTATTCACTTAACCGGTTCTGGAAGTCACTGGTAATCACATGAGTCTTTCCGGTCTGCGTGTACAGAGCAGCGAATCTGCCGTTCGGGGAGATGTTGATGTGAGTGAAGGGGCCAATGTCCAGGAAGCGATCCTCCACCTCTCTGGCGTCAACTAAGTAGATGGTCTGCCCGATGCTGAGCAGTGCCTCGACAGAGCGTGACAGGGTGAAATTTGGTGGTATTATGGTCCACGAGTGCACCTCACCTTCGGGGCAGGAGGCTAATGGTTTTGGCCGTGGCTCGTCGTAGGACGACACTGAGATCAGAGTGTTGTTGGACAGTAAGGCCACAAGACCAGTATCGTAGAATCTGGCGAGAGTCAATATGGATGTCGAGGTTTCAATGCTGAGATTGTTGAGAGTCTTCTCACCTGCAAGACTGAACCCCATACTCCTCTGCTCCGTTTCCGAGCGAGAACTGAGTGAAATCACCCTGGAGATCATAATAGCAGCGCACGATGCCGTCCTTGGTCACAACCAGGAGTTTCTCATCCTCTGACCAGCCGAGTCCCTTGATGGAACCATGTTCCCAGGGGATGGTTTTGATAAGCTTTCCGGCGCAGCTGTAGAGGTCTATGCTAGGCTTGGAGGATTTGCCCGTGCGGTAGGCCAATATCTTGGTCTCGTCGCGGCAGAGAGCTGCATGATGTCAGCTTCTGATGTTCTCCAGTAGAAGCCCAGAACAAGGCACAAGGCTGAGGGGATCCACAGGAGCCTTCAAGCAGATTCCGCTGGCCTTCCTGAATATGCAAAGGCGTCATAGTCCAGCAT